>VYZQ01011685.1:30071-52949 GCA_013400655.1 Mystacornis crossleyi
ATCATACCACAAGGGTTGGAACCACAGTACCTGGCAGGACACAGCTATGCCCAAACTACTAGCTGATTGACATGCAAATAACACATATACATATATATATATAAAATACATATATATATATGCACATATAGGGATGTATATAAAAAGCTGGACTCATCGCTGTGAGCGATACAAAGGAAATACATGATACAAATCAAATGAAAAAATAAATACACCCTATGCACAGAAAAGCTTCTGTGCAAAGGTGGCATCTTGCAGGTCAAGTACTTTTTTTTTTAAGCTCTCTGTAAATAAGGCCAAAGCAATGTTTTCTGTATCGCTTTTTCTCTTTCACCCACCAAACAGCTGCCACATCCACTGCTCCTGCAGCAGGAGGGAAAGCAGGAATCCCTCCTCCTGGTCAGATTCCTAGTACAGAGTGTAGGCTCTACATCAGCATCCTTTATGCTACAATAACTTACTCTACAATTACAGTTTGGTTTATTCAAAAAATGTAGAACTATTTAGAAAAAATATGGACATAAGCAACACTTCTACTTTTGTCCAGTGGTTCCCTGGAGTCTGACAGCGTGGTCTCCCGCTGGGCACACTCTCACAGAAGTCCATTTTTATAATTCCATAGAAAGAGTTCACCGGAAAAGAGTTACGTTAGATCTAGACCGTGCATACTAGAGCTGCAGAGAGGTCCAGTGTCAACAAGTCTCTTCAGTTTTTCTAGGAATGAGAAGCCAGGGGACTCCCTACCTCTGGAAGCTTACCATATATGGGATTCACAGTGTGTCATTTTGATAACCCCCACGCCTCCGCCCAGCCGCCGGTAGTTCATTCCGCCATACAACCTGCGGAGACAACATTCCAGGGTCACATACTGGATCACATCATCCATGGGCACACCAACCCTTGGAAGCACACTTGGGAGCTGCCATGGGAAAGGCTGAACCAGCCCATGTATGCACAACTAGACCATCAATAATGTCTGCTCAAAGTGGGCTGTAAAGAAGTTGCGTAGCACCCATCTCGCACACTTCAAAAGTAAACAGCTGTATTTGCTCATGCCTTTCTCTCTCAGAAGAAACTGTTGCTTGTTTTGACACCAAATTTCTGTTACTCAAATAAGTATTTCCTTCTCCCTCTCTGGTAATGTGCAAGATAGAAAAAAACTTTGTAGGCTGTAGCTGACCTTAGGCTACATTTTGGTTAACACAGGACTATGCTTAGTCTTCACAATTCAGCTAATTTAATTTATATTTCTAAATCCCTGCGTTCAGCTGATCCAACCAAGATATAACACATCCCAAGCACCATCTGTTGACTGCAATGGTGTCTGCATTTCATAGCGATATCGGATCCTTACAGACTCCAGCTGCATATTTCCCTCTGTGCCACTGCAGTCTGCTAGCAGAAACAGGAGAAGAAAGTTCTCCCAACAGCTTCTACCAGTGCAATTTGTTAAAGCCAAATTGTGTCGGAACCATTTTTCAGTCAAGCTGCACAAATGAAAAACATCTTCATGAGGCAAGAAACAAAAGAAGGGGAAGACCACAGAAGCTGGTCAGCTATACTGAATTCAGTGGAGAAAAAACCCACAAGCTAACAATACCTTGAATAATCTCCCAAACTGTATGAACACCTGCCAGGCAGTAACACCTAACTCTGGACATCCCATTACTGTCACAGGGAGTAGCTGAAACCATTGCACTAAGGAATCTGACATATGTACTACTCTCTACTCAACTGGTCTCTGCAGTAGTTCAAAAAATCCTGTGGATCCATGGCTCACCAAACAAGGGGAAATTCCTCCACTGCTGCTCATGACAGCTTTTCTTATCAGTGAAGGGTTAAACTACTACTATCACTAGTAAGAATAAGGACATTAATTTCTTTCTATTCCCCACCCTTGCCAGATTACCACAGTAGCAGGAATAGCCACAGGAGCTTGATACTTTATGTTAATTACATTTGGGAATAAATACACAAGCAATTGTTTTTAAGTTATGACCAGAGAGGCTATTTTTCCTCTTTCTTTTCTACTCAGTATGCTCAGTATGAATTTTGACCAGCAATTTCATATTATTTGTCTCAGCTTGGACATTCTTCCAGTGGCTGAATCTTGCTCATTTTAAGGGGAATAACATCATGTGCTTGAAGTGTTTCAGCTCCTCCAAAAGGATTCAGAAATCATTGCCTCAGCTTGAAAGCAAGAACTGAACAGACCAAATTCTACATGGTGGCTGTGAGTTCCTTCTGCTAAGGACAAGCTCAGTTTTATTGGGAAGCAAGAGAGACTCAGCCCAAAATGAACAGAAGTGGCACACTGGGATATTTTTCAAAATGTGATTCTTTCTTACACTTTCATGCAAGGCAACAAGCCACAAAGTGAGTGTTGTGATGGTTCTACCCCACTGAAGTTCTCTGTTATGGTATGTGCCACATCCCTAATTTGCCTGGGACAGCTCCAGCTGGATTTCACTATTTGATTGTCTCCCAAATTCAAGTTACCTCCATGTGTTAGCATCTGGATCAAACACCTCAATGGTCTTCAGGTACGTTGTGCCATCAAAGCCCCCCACTGCCATCAGCTGTCCATTCACTACGGCCAGGCCAACCTGCAAAACAGCCATCAGACAGTAGCTACTTAGCTGGGATGTCCTGAAAGAAAGGTTTATAATGAAAATATTAATAAAATAATTTAATAACCATGTTTGGTGAAAGGCAGTCTGCAGGAGAGGGTTGGGGTTTTTTTCTTTAGGGCATGGCACAAATAAAATACCCTAAAAATGAGACATGGAAAGTTAAATATGTATCTCAGAACAGAGAATCTCTCAAAGAAAAAGCAGAAGGTTCCCCTTATTGCCAGCTGCAAGAAGTAGAACCATTTGAATTATGATAAATACATGAGAATCTAAACCTTTTTCTTACAAAAACTTATGTTCCGGACTGAAATTCTTCCCCAAGTGTGACATTTATGCACCAGAATATCTACCAGCCCACAATACTTTGCTGAAGTAGCAGAACCACAGGTAAGCCCCTGGTCCCAAACCTCTCAGGCTGGGGCTTGGACAATCTCTAAGCATCTTGGCCTTCAGACTTTCTATTTAGCCTTTCTGCAGAAGCACAAAGACACTGGAACATCAAAAAGATGGGTCACTTCCAGTGGAAAACATGGAGTATAACAAAGAGAAGGTACACAATATAAAATGGTCCTTGTTTTGGCTTTGAGGAAGTCAGAAGACTCAAAAGAGCTGCACATACAGCTGCATGTGTTTAGCAGTTTCTACAGAAAGCAAATATAGAAACAGCTGATAAAAAGTCAATGTCTAATTAGAAACTAAAGTGGACAGTGTTGGACAGCATACTCTGTGCTTGGAGAACAGAAATAAGTATGTCCTCTCTGCCTCCAAAACCAGTAGTTGCTCAAACTGTGATACATACTTGCCTCACCAGACATTGAAACACTAACACACAGATAGAATGAGTCCTCTATTGACTATATAATCCAATATCCAATGATAAACATTCATATAATTTGCATCTGTCCAAACATGATGACACCTGAAAACACTGTAGTAATCTGCTGTTCACGAGAAAACACCACGATCAGCAGCTGATGGGAATGTGCTGTCACTCACAGAATTCACTGAGGAGAGGCCACAGCCTAAGTGAAAGCCCAGGAACCCTGTTCGCGCACACACACCTCAAGGCAATGAGAGTCTGCTGGAAATATGTATCTAAATGCTAACCCAGTTTCCCAGCTTTTTCCTCTGAGCAAGTGAGTGTTTTCACCTCCTAATTCATTCAGAGAGATCCAGGTACTAATTTTGATAGCATTCTTTAATGGTACCTCACATCAAATACGGCCATGTCACCTAAAAGCTCCTCTGCTTCAGGCTTAGTTGACTGCATATAAGAGGCCAAAAATATTTAAAGAGAACCTCAGATGACTCATTTCCCCATCATAAACAGCTGTCTATGGCATGGTTTGACTATCTTTTCATCCTCTAGTCTTGCTAGAGAGTTTTTGCAAACTTTTTCCCTCACAGAAAAGAGGTGAAGATGCAGAGAAAGATGCAGGAGACCCTCATAAGAAGACTAACACTTCACCCTGTGCTCTCCCCACAAGACTGACAATGACACCTTGCCCTTTGCTTTCCCCACAAGTAGACTGACACTCCACCCTGTGCTCTCCCCACATGGTGACGTGTGGCACGGACAAGCCCACCAAACCCCACTCACTCCACTCCGCCGAGACGTCATGGCCACCACGGGAGACCACTGGTTGGTGCGTGGGTTGTACCTCTCAGCACTGCTGAGCTCTGTGGTGTCATCCCTGCCTCCCACAGCGTAGATCATGTCCTGGTACACGGCACAGCCCAGGTGCTTCCTCCTCGTGCCCATGGGGGCAATAGTGTGCCAGCGGTTCTCCTGGGGGTTGTAGCGTTCCACTGTAGAGGAAAGGAAGGTCTTCGGTCAACAGGGTTGGCAGGCAGTGGGTACAGCACTTTTGGGCCCAATTTCCACACACCAAAAATGCCATGAACCTGTTTGTTCTCTCTTTTCTTCCATAGAACTCTTGCTAGTCTCTCTAGTGTCTTCAGCCCTACACAATCAATCACATTCAGATCTACATTCAAGAGGGAGCTGGCAGTGCTACAAATTGACCTGCAGCAGTTTTACCTTTGGCACCTTCCTTCCTACAGCAGAAAATGGCTGCTGCAGGAATTTTTAAAAAAATGTGCTTGCAACTGCAATGCAAACGATCAAAGCCTTGTATTCAGGACATACTGCCAAATGCAGCACTGAGAAAGCAAAAATATGACACACAACCAGGTAATAGGGGCTTACAAGCTTGGAGAGTGAATTATTGTACGGCAAAATAATATTTAAAGAAGAAAAAAACTCCACAAACTGATCACTAAGATATTCAACAGCCATATGGGGACTAGAAGGCCTCCCAGGACCAGGATAAGCATTGACTGGGATTAAGGGACAGCAAAAGGCATACCAGTATTGAGAGGAGATGTTCCATCAGAGCCTCCCACAGCATAGAGGAAGCCTCCCAGCACAGCCACTGCCACTCCCAGGCGCCTGGTGCTCATGGAAGCCACACGAGTCCATTTGTTTTCTTTCGGATCATATCTGGCAAAAGAATAAACACCAGAGCTTGCTGAAGTGCTGACATCTTCACAAAGGGGCAGGAAGACTGACTTTACTCTCTCCAAACAAAAATCCCTATAAGATTTGTACAGTTCCTATCTTCTCTCCAGCTTGTCTGCATCAGCAGCATCCTTTAAGAGACCCTCTTTCTCATTGTACCCCACTTTTTTTTTTTCCTTTTTGTAATTAAAAAGTACCTTTCCACGATGTTGAGACAAGAGACACCATCCTGGCCACCCACAGCATAGAGGTAACCTCCAAGAACTGCTACCCCAACACTGGTCCTGCAGGTGCTGGTGGGAGCTACATCACTGCTCCACTGATTGGTCTTTGGATCATACCTAGAAAAACATACCAAACAGCACAAATTACCTGCCTAGGTCTGCTTCAGACTCTCCCATGTGTGGGAGGTACTAAGGCTATGAAACTTGCCTATCCTGAGCTTCAACTGCAACACAGCTCTTTGTAAGTTGGATAAAAGCCCTGAAGTGATATAACGCATCCAGCACATGTTATTCCAGGGATGTTCAAACTGCAGGTTGGGATGAACCAAGCTGAAGATCAAAGGTTCAGGTTCCTGAGAGAGACTGGCTGGCATGTGGTAACTTGCAGCAAAGAGCAGCAGCCAGACTTAACTCTGCTCTTTTCTCTGCAGTTAACACAGGAACTCAGCAGCACTGGGACCCACACTTCCTGATAAAATATGAAGGGACCAGATGGACTTGGTAATCCAGAGACAAAGAAATACGTGCATAGCAAGGAAATACAGGACGTGCGAGATATAAGGCTAGGGTCGTGATTCATGAAGTTGGGAGCATTCAAGGAGATAGGTGAGAAGAAGGGGAGGCTCGAGGTGGGAGGAGGTATTTGTACAGTTCATTGGATTTGTTACAGGGCCACGATTTAGAGTAGTACGAGAGCTTGAGTCATGTGGCTTTCAGGCATGGGAATTGTCCTATGCAGCTCCCAGAAACAGGAAGCTTGGTAAAACTTGTTTGACTTTAATCTTTTACAGGCCTAAAACTGACCTATTTTCCTTCTGCTGTCTAAGTGCCAAGGTTCCTTAATTCTCCAGTTGCCACTTCACAATAAAATTTCAGGATCTTTCCCTCAACATCTTAAGAAATGCCCACTATAACCTCACCTTCCTCAACAATGCTAAAAACAAGCCTGCAATTGCAAAGAAGGTTAACCAGGATCCCCACTCCTCCCAGCAATTACAGCCAGACTCATCTAGAGATTCCTCCCTTATACCAGCTTTGGCTTGTCCCATTAAGCTGGGGATAATGTGACACAAAATGTTTTGCACCAGGGGTGTGCAAGGCAGGAGGAAATGAGAACACACTTGGCAAAATGAACTCATTCCTAAGAGGCTGCACCCAGGTTTAAACATTCAGAGACAAAATTCTGCACAGGGGCATTATGGAGACCTACCTTTCTACACTGTTAAGATAAGAGGAACCATCATGGCCTCCCACAGCATAGAGAAGGTCATCCAGGACGCTGACCCCGACGCCACAGCGCCTCTTGCTCATGGAAGCCACCATCCTCCACTCATTGGTTTGGGGGTCGTAGCGCTCCACGCTGGAAATCGCATCCCCGCTGCACCAGCCCCCCACTACAGCAAAACAAAAAAAACAGGGTCACAAAAACACTCAACCAAGCTCACAAATTGCATGTGCTCCTGGCACAAATCACCCCTTCAGACTCTGCCAGCCTTAACCCATCTCTAAGTCACTCCTTCTGAGGTTTGTAATTACAAATCAGAATGAGATTTTCAAGAGCCTTAACTGAAGTTTGGAAATACTGTGGCATTCATAGCACCAAAAAAATCATGCGAGTAAGGAAGTATAAGTTAACTCAAACTTTCAAATATTAATGCACAGGTCACATCAGAAATAGGTTGTGAAGACTGGCTTATGGGAACACCACCTGAAAATCCTGCTCGGAGTCTCCTGGTCTAAGCCGGCGGGAAAAATACATAGAATCAGAATATCCTGAGTTGGAAGGATCAAAGTCCAACACAGCACAGCCCTGCATAGCACAGCCCCAAGAATCCCACCATGTGCCTGGGAGTTTTGTCCAAATGCTTCTTGAGCTTTGTCAGGCTTGGTGCTGTGACTGCTGCCCTGGGGAGTGAGTTCCAGTGCCAGACTCTGCTCTGGTTGAAGAACCTTTACCTAATATCTAACTTAAGCCTCCCCTGACACAGCTTCTGGCCATTCCCTTGGGTTCTACTGCTGGTTACCAGAGAGCTGAGATCAGTGTCAGCCCCTCCTCTTCCCCTCATGAGGAAGTTGTAAACTGTGATGAGCTCTCCTCTCAGTCTCCTCTTCAGGCAGAACAGACCAAGTGACCTCAGCCACTCCTCATATGGCCCCACTAGACCCTCCACCATCTCCTGTTGACACCACATACGCCTGCAGAGACACACCTGCAAAGAGCACCTCTCCACAGCGGATGGGTTTGCGCGGCCTCGTTCGTGGTCCCTGCATCAGCGGCCGCTCTTGGGGCAGCAGCAGGTAGTTTTTGGCTTCATCCACCAGATCCCTGTGCAAGACAGGAAAATATTAACCCCCAGAGCTCAGTCTGAGGAGAAGGGGCGAATCAGAACTGATAGGAAGAGCAGCCAGCACTAGTCATGCACCTCAGGTATTGACAAGTCACATGAGAACAGCATGAACAGCTCCAGTTGAACGCAGTCACCTAATACTCATCAGTTGTTTACAAGCCACTGACACAGCGACAGCAGTAAATCAGTACCAGTACTTGGCCAGAGTCAATAATAGATATAGCTTGCTATAAAAAGACTTATTAAAAAAACTGTGACAAGAGATTTGTCAGGCTTACTGTGCAGAAAAGAAAAACCTAGTCTGCCTCAAGCTAAAACTTAACAGTCAGTGGTTTTGCCTCACAACAGAACAGGAGTTGGAAAGCACACAAATACATAATACACACATGACCAACAGATGGAGATAGTACCCTTCTGATGAAAATTTTCTCCATCAGTTCTGGCCAGCTCACACTGTCCATCCATTCATGACTTGCCACCTGGACTAAATCTAATATTCCAAACCCTTGAATAAAACAAAAAAGAACAAAAACAGTTCTCCTTCCCTCTACGAATGTGGAATTCCCCCAGTATGAATGCTTATTCAGGAAGAGAACAACTTGGCCTATGCCCTGAACTTCTTTACAATATGCACAAGATAAATCATGTGCTTTGTGGATGATACAGAACTCTGTAGAACCAGAAAAGTGAGACTCATACCATAAGAGGAGAAAATGACAACTTCCCTGCGTTACCCTTGTGGGAAAGAGCAGACTCTAATCCCAGCATCCAATTCAGTTATCAAAGTGCAGACATTCTACACAGAGAAACTACTTTAGATCCCACTGATATCATCATGAAAGCCATGCAAGAGCTAAGCTGCAGTAAAAGGCCATGACTGGGGTGGGGGGGGAAGGCAAAATGAAAATCAATACACTGAAAGGTCTTTTACCAACAGTCAAACTGCACACTCAAAGTTTGCTATTTCACTGAAAACTTGAAAGAACAACACCACTTCTAGGGCACACCAGTGACTATTATGCAAATACAAAACTTCTTGCTTCTCCTATCCTCCCAGTTGCCAAGGATGAAACTGTGAGGCATCACTCATTTACCAGTGACATATGAGCACAGTTTCAGAGGACAACATAATGCAATTTTGTAAATGGCTGAGGAGATTTACCTGCATTCCTCATCGCTCTTAATGAGTGGATCAGAACCCACTGTACCCACAAGAAACTTGGGACTCAGCAGGGGCAGACGGACATGCTGCAGGACCTAAAACACAAACCAGAACACCTATGATAAACCAGAAATACCCACAGAGATGCAAGAAGCCAAATGGAAAACAACAGAATTTTAGTTAAATCCAGTTTGTCTCACAGCACATTTGCCTTTTCATTATTCCAGTCTAGATATCCAGCAGAAAATCAGTTTTTGAAAAGGGACAATCCACTGGATCTATTAACAGCTGAAAACAAGGTCACAAGTGGAAACCTTTAGAAGATGACAGATGTCAACACATCTGCCTGAACACTAATTAAGTTAGTGGTTTTATCAACCATTTAGCTCTCTTAAACCTGAGTGGTACTGCAGAGTAAATGAACAGTAAGAAATAACACGGCTTTCACAAGGGTTTAGAATTTGAAAGCCTAAGCACATATAGAAAGATGCAAACTGTTATAAAAGCTTAAAAGCTGCCTTGAGAAGAGTAGGTTTTTCCAGTTTGGTTTGTTTACTTAAAACCATTTTCAAAAGCTTTCCAGTAAATAAAGTTGCATTTAATGTCTCTTTCCAAAGCAGAGACACAGAGGCAGGCAGACACTCACCTCTTTTGATCAGCCAGCCTGAAACTTCAGAGGCTTTGGGGCTGACAGCTTTGTCAGAATGGGTTCTGCTCTGTGAAATGCCTTAGATGGAGCATCACATTCCAACAAAACCATTCTGACAAGCTCCACTGTAAGATCATGAGGGCCGAGGCACAAATCAAGCAGCAGAACTTTAAGAAGCACCACAACACAAGACAAGCTTTTTCTTCTCCACTGCGGTTTTGATATGACTCTCAAAGCAGTGCAGGCAGGTTTGTCTGGACAGACTGCTGGAGTGAGCTCATTTGGAAAGTCCTGTCTGGGAACAATCCAACAAAGCCCCTAATGAAGGCTCTGGCCAGTGCAGCTTTCAGCCTAGATGAAGGGACAGTGCAAGCCACCTAGTACAGGTGGGAGTCAGAGAGAATTTCAGTGGCTTTACACCATTCAGAAGTGCTGTGGCACCGCCCTACCATCCCTCATTCCTCTCCCCCTGGATAAAGCAGCCTGGAATGTCACTGTGCCCAAGATTACCTGTGGCAGCTGGGGTCTTCTCTCCTGAATGCTGTATTTCACCCAGGCCATCACGGCATTGAACACCTGCTCTTCGCTGCGCACATTTAACTCATCACTGGATATGATGTCTATGAGCTGGTTGGCAGGAAGCAGCATGAACTCCTCACTCTCCATCACCTGGGAAAGGCAGAGGAAAAAGGACGAGAGTAAGGACAAAACATCAGAGCCATTCACCACTTCAGCACTTCATGGACTGACCCAGTAAAAAGCCAAATCCCCATCAGTTCCAACCCAACACACGTGAAGGGTTTGATGCACAGGGCAGATGCAGCCCCCAGCAAAACAACAAGACACTTCCAGATGGGCATGGAAGTGACAGGGAATTTTACACCCTTTAACACTTTTAAAGGGTTACACCACAGAAGACACTGATCAGGTTTCAAAATTCAGGAGAAACAAAGCCTGTCTTTAAAATCAGTCTCCTCATTTGCCGTGTCTAATATATAAAGCAGAAATAAAACCCTGATAAACACCTGACTAAAAAGCAGCACTGGAGTACAGATATTCACAAGGAAATCAAAACAGAGCACAAAAATAAGAGTCTCAAACAAGTCACCAGAGGCATTGCAGAGAACACAGAAAGCCTGATTTGTGACAGAACAGAAAATATTTCAGGACACTCATCTGATCCTGCCTCTTGCATTTGCTCTAAATATACACATGGGGTACATGATAGTCAAGATGCACTAAAAAGGAAATCAGAGCCTCCAGAGCCCCTAAGGACTGATCTCTTGTGAAAGTCAAGTCACAGACAAAAACATTAATTCCTTCAGCATCCAAGATAGCAACCAAGTTTCTCAGGAGGTCTTGGCTGCTGCTGGAGGACTGTTCACACAGCATGAGTTAGTCAGACTGCCCTGGGAGCTCACACCACCACAGCTCCTGCACAGATGCCAGGTAAGATGGGAAAGGTGCAAGAATCAAAATTAAAACTGCCGAAATGGCCTGACTGATAATCATCAGCTCGCCTTCCGTACAAGCATCCACAGTCTGTAGCCTGCAATTTCCAAAAGGTTCAGGGACAGAAAATAACTGAATGTTGGCTTATCCTTAGCATCTGCGACCACATTAGAATTCCATGACTCATTTCATGATTTGCTGCATAAATTAAAGAAAAACACTCTTTGACACTATCATCTCAACAGCAGTCAGCTGTGCAGTCCTTTAAATTACCTGAAGAAGTGATCTAAGAGCACTGAACAAATATGTAGGGATTGCAAAGTTACTGACAAGATAAAACATTGTTAAAAAAGAACAGAGCAATGAGATCAGTTATCACTTGGTTCCTGGGTCCCCTGAGCTTCTGGGGACACTAAAGGCCACAACAAGGTTGGCCCACACACTCCTTCAGCCTTCAAGTAGGAACTAGGTTGGTCATTAAAGATCTTCATCAGCTTTTTTTCATAGTCTCCCTCCCTCCTACAAAGACAAGTTTATGTGTAAACTTTAGTCTGACAGTTTGTAAATGCAGCCTCAGAGTCTGAAAAAAATTGTGGAAATTCCTGAGTTAAAGATGCTCATTCAGTCTCTCCCTTTTACCCCCAGGACACCCAGTTGCATAGATGGCCTCACAAAATTCAAAGCACTCAAAGCACTTCGTTAAACCAAATTATTACTATTATGCAACTTATTAGTTTACATAGTAAAACAAATCATTATTTAAAATGCTTTGGCTTATTTTGGCTTAATTATCAGGACACTCCTAATTACCTGACTAATATTAATGATCTATTCGACTGACTTGCTTAGTGGACAAAAATTGACTGGACTTCATTTCCTCTGCAGCATTCCTGTACATCAGTGCTTTCCTAAACAGAGAGAATTAATGTGAGACTATGCAATATGGAGTGCAATTTCTGTCTTTTGATAAAAGCACAAGTTGTCCACCCATAAATATAATTTTTCCCTTCACACAAATGTAGAGACAAAAAAAAAAATATAAAGGCCGCTCTTGTACAGTGGAGTTGTTAATAGAACCATTTCCCATTACATGCACAAGATCCACTATGGGTTTTAGGCAACAAATTAAATTGGGAGGAACGGAAAAAAAATGAAAAAACATTTTACCAAGAAGTTAATGATGTAATGCAGCAATACGCATAAAATTCCTTAGAAGTAGAGGTTAGCACAGCAGAGGACATGAAGCAATTCAAACTGCATTCAAAGTAACTGCATGGGTTGGCCTGGTGCCTACTGCTTAATATTTCGTGTTGCCATCCAGGAAATTGCCAGCTCATATTCCTTTCTGCCAGCTTGGAGGAACAATGACCACACAGCACAGGAAGGCAAATTTTTTATCAGTTTTCAACCTCCACAGTGGAGGATGGTTAAATAGACAAGTCCCTGGCTTCCCCCAGGGATCACCAATCCACTCTCCAGATGGAAAATACTTGCCAGAATGGAATACAATCCCAACCAGCAGCACCACTGACATCTGCACAGAAACAGTGGAAGGAAAAGAAGTTATTATTAAGGATGAAGAGCTGAAAAACTCCTGGGACACTGAAATGGACACCAAAACCTGCCCAGGTCAAAGAAATAGTTCTCTAATCTGCTTTCCAGAGGCTGTGATTAAGTTAAGTCAATTATAATTTGCTTCATCTTTGAGGAGGAGTGTTCTCTTTTGCCTTTGTGTGCTTTAACAGGGATAAGATAGACAGAAAGTTGTCTTCAAGGGACTGCAAAAGAAAAGAAGCCCATAGCAAGCAGCTCTTAATAGTCAGCTGCACGTATTAATGCTAAAACATTTTAAAACAAAACTGTCAAGCTGTTAAAATGTTATGTAGATGTTTGTAAGCACATCCTACTCATGTAATAACAAGATCTAATAACTAGTAAAACAACCAAGCACTGAAAACAAACAACTATCTGAATAGCATCTTGCTCCCTAAAAAAACCCCAGAAGAAGTGCAGAGCAAGCACAGAGCACATGAAGTGGCCAGCTAAAATGTAGGGGTTTGGGAAACCACCAAGTTCTACAAAAAATAAACTCATCTTAAACAGCAAATTTGGTTATTTGGTTAGAAAAAATGTATTTAATTGTAGCTTTTGGGGTAAACTGATGTTGTGTCCACAGTTAGATACCGAAAATTGTATTCACTGTGTCCAACAGTTATGTTCTGTTGTGTTGCTTCTGCTCAGATTTTTCTTAAGTATCACCTGACTGAAATGAATACAATTCTAATCTGCTTCTTGCATGTCAGAAGAAAAAAAGAAAAAGCGACAAACTGCCATCACTCACAGCACTTCCATACTGCTGCTTCCTTGGGAAACTAAATTAGCACCAGGAGTTCCTGGAGTTCCTCCCTTTGGAAAGGATCTCCCTGTGAAGCTGGTGGGAAGAGGAGATTTCTCTCTGCAGTAGGCTACCTGTTCCAAGGGAGAGCAGAGTGCAGTTTCTGCAAGAGGCAAGAGAAGAATCTCTCTAGCAGGGGACCAGACCTTCACACTAAGCATGCTCCTACACAGCTCCCACACAGCAGCTGCTTCGAAAATACACACAAATTCCGGCCCTTCCACGCAGGGCTCAGGAAAGACACTACTTAAAAGGGTTGAGCTCCTTCCTGCAACAGTTCAGGAAAGACTCACTCTTCTCTGACTACTGCTCACACAATCCTTAATTATTATGCTGATCCTTCTCTGAACCAGCTGCTGGCATTTTTTTCCCCCCAAAATCATCTAGGCAGAATTAACAAAGGATGAGAAACTTGAGTTTATAAAGGTCAGCTACAATATTACACATCTGAATTACTTTCAGACAACTTCTGCTGAATAACAGATGCAAAACCCTAGTTCTGCTACAATGAGGGATTTGAAGACTCCCCATAGGCAGCCTCATGCTCTGCCAAACATCTGCTTTTCCAATCCCAGAGCTCAGCATTAAATTTTTTGGATTCTATTGAGGTGCTGTCCTTACTTTTAACACCTGCCTCCCCTCCAATCATGTAGAGTCCAGAATATTTCTGAAAGAGGAGTGGCATGTCATACCATTGTGTAGGCACAACAGATTCAATGCCAAATCCAACTGCACCCATGACCTTGCCTCTCACATAAGCACTCACCACACATCTTTCAGGGAAGAAATGCTGTGGATCATATACAAATCACTGGTACAACACAGTCCTGCCAGTACCTCTTTCCTGTTTCTTCCCCATTTAACATCTGGCACCCATCACTTATCTGGGCATAGAGCAGGTGTAAAGGCAGGATTTGGAAATAAGGACAAAATGAGAGTTGCTCAAAGCTTTCACAGGCCACATTGACACATTTTACATCGCAATTCCAGCATGCCAGCTCCTTACCTCCTGGAAGTTGTGCTGTGTGAATTTGTCTGCAATCCTCAGTAGTTCACGGCAAGAATGAGTGTCAGCAAAAGCCCGGATGCCCAGGCAATTGGAAGGGTCCAACTGTCTCTTGAGGAACTCACAGCAGGCCTCCTGGATCTCGGCCAGCTGGAGAAGGCAAGCAGCTGGCAACAAGGTCTGGACATTTCCCTCTTCCACAGTGATCTGCGAGGTGTAGGCAAAGTCAATGAGCAGCTCCATGGCCCGTTCGTCGATGTCTCTGATCACAACCTCCGTCTGCCGCGACTCCGCCAGCTCCCCAGTGAACATGGCTCGGAAGTAGGGGCTGCACGCTGACAGGATCACCCTGTGGGCGTAGATCTTCTTGGCCCCCACTACCAGCACCACATCACAGAGCTCCCGGTGCTTCCGCAGCAGGTTGATGACCTCCAGGGTCTGCCGTGGGTGCTTGTCGGAGATGTAGGGCATGCGCGCGGGCTGCGGCACCCCTTCAGGCAGCTTGTTGGGATCTCCGAGGGTGCAGCGGCTGGTCACGTCCATTCCAGTCTCTCCTGGGCGAGTGCTGGTACACCTGCAGTGCAGGAGATAATAATACAGGACCATGGTCAGGGAGCCCACTGCCAACTGCGCTCCAAAGCTCTGCAGCTCGCACTGAGTACAAGTGCAAGCAGTGCCCATAAATCCATGCCGGGATGTGAAAGCAAGCACGTGACTACATGAAAGAGGAATCCATCTCCAACCAAGCTTGCTTAGAAGTAAACAAATGCCAACTTGCAGCAGGCTTCTATTTATTGCTATTTTTATATGCTTTCTATGACACACGGCTGTAATATCCAGCTACACATACATATTTACGAGCTGAACCTCACTGTAGCCTTGTGTGGTAAAGGCATATTATCCCCATTTCACAGAGTGACTCAAAGCACAGATTAGCTGACTTGCCCACTGTCAAGTGCTAAAGTTTTCTTTGACAGAGCTGGAGATGGATTTCCACTGCAAAGAATTCCAGCTCCATGATTTAACCAAACATTTCTGTTCTTCTACCTACGTTTTTAATGGGGTCACTCAACACTGTAATGTCTGAACACACTAAACTGTTACACAGACTTCAGGAGCTCAAGATGGCCTGCAGACTCCCATGGGCATCTTTCAGGCTCATAGAATACCCATTTAATTATCACCTCTTCAGTTATTTTTGAGTTATGGAGGCTCCTGACTCAATCCACCCTTCCTGACACATGTCCAAAGAAGGTTAATCTTCCCCAAGAAAGACATACTAAGGACCAAAGAAGGCAAGTGAAACCAAATCAAACCAAACAGGAAAAAGTTAAAACAATACAAGTATCCACCACTATCAACCTACCAAAAAAGGAAGAACATAAAGTCAGGATGGTAACTTTAGAAGTAAAGAATCTTCAGAATACATAAACTAAGTTACTGGCACAGAGAGGAAACATAATATCTTCCCCATTCCACATGCAATTAAAGAAAAATCAGGAAACTGCTGCCTCTTCCTACATGAAAGGAAAACCATCACTTAGAGCAGTTAAAGCATATTGAGCAAAATATCAGAATATCGATGACTTATGGCCATTGGAGATGTACTGAAAGACCCCAAACATGCTGTCCACTACCAGTTTTATCCTGGTGCACTGGAATTTGTGAGGTGTCACTATCTCACTGTTCATTTTAAGAGTTAAAAAGAAATCAAGCTTGGCTTTGCCATGGCTCAATGTAATTTGCAGCAGCCTTGAAGAAAAGAATTAGGAAAAAAATAACTCACATCTTTCCCCCTCATTATTATGTCAAATGCACTTTCTAAGCACTGAGAAACCAGTCTCCTTGCAGCAGTTCAAATTATTCACTTGCATCTTAGCCTGCTTTCCCATTCCCTCCACACCCTCTGCTTGATCATCATACTGAGGTGTTTTAGACCATTACCTCTTCCTCCTATTTCAGTTACACAGATCCAGCTGGGGCTCCACTCTGGGTTTTGCTGCTTGCTCCTGCTCAACCTCTGCACTTTAAATGCCTTGGGTTTTTATCCCTACTCCATGTTTTTTACATCCATCACCATTCTGCTTTCCTGACACCTCTGATAAATCCTTCTGCTGTTACACTGCCTCTCATGCTCCTCCACCCACTCCTGTCCCTCACAACCCAAATTCACCTTTGGGGGGTTTGACAGTCATTCTCAAAGCTCTGTCAAGTTCCTCGCAAACAATGCATAAACTAAGCTCCCCTTGCAGCAATATACACAAACCACAATTAATGGTGCCCCTACAAAAAACCCAAGAAATCTTGGCTGAAGATTAATTTACCTAACTGGCTTATTTTCATAGTCCTTAGCAGCCAAGGTCAGAAGGTAAGTAATTTAATCCCTCTACCAAAAGATGGAGAAAGGTGGTGACAAATATTCCCCTGCAGAGTTTGGCTCTTGATAAGCAAGCTAAGTTGATTTTATTGTACATTAAGTGTTTTGAACTATGTCAAACCAACCCTCGGAAGGAAAAAAAGAACACAATAAGAGCTCTTTTAAGACACATGCTACCACAATTCTGGACAGTTTGTCTTGACCAGGCTGTCAGTCGAAACACAGAAGAAGCATTCTTCAAATAAAAACCCATTTCATGTATCTAATGATCAGAAGAGATGGTGCACATCCAGGACAGGACATCCTTTTGGAAAGCACACAACCCCTCTGTCACACCTGCAGATTTTCCTCAAAGACAACTCCCACTAAGAGCGGCCCTAAAGCAGATCGCAGAGTGGCAAGGGTTCTAAGTACAGACAGATTAGATTAAGGCTACGCTG
Source organism: Mystacornis crossleyi (assembly GCA_013400655.1). NCBI lineage: Eukaryota > Metazoa > Chordata > Aves > Passeriformes > Timaliidae > Mystacornis > Mystacornis crossleyi. Next base: position 47,279 of record VYZQ01011685.1, read on the forward strand.
CCAGAAGGAATACACAATATTCCTGCCAACCCCACCACCCAAGACTCCAAGGGCAATGGGATGTACCATTTTATGCCATGGGATTACTTGGCCAGATTTAGGCAGTAGCCCTAGTCTTCCCTAGCCAGAGCAGAACAGGATTTTTCTGCCCAAATGAGGCCCTGCTGAACACATCTTTAATTCACTGAAAAGGAGTCTGGTCAGCAAGAACTGGAGTCATTCCTGCATTGTTCCCATCAGCATTTATCTGAGAACCTGCATTGTACCCAGCCTCCTTCCTCCTGGAGAGAAAGTGATGGTTAATGATTAAAGAATACTGAATGGATGGAAAAAAGAGTAACAACCAAATGAATGTTCCTGATTCATACAAAACTTATCTCTGGGTGATGCAGAAGCCAGTGATCAATTGGCTTAGGAATTTCTACCCAGATGCTTGATGTGAAGCTTGGTGGCTTGCTGCTACACACAGGCACAGAAGCGTGAATTTAAAGGACATGTCTGATGGCTTGTGTCTCCATGAGGATCGTAATTCCACTGCATTATGTGTGCATTATGCATATATATGCATAGAGAATGAAATGATGAGTCAGTAGCTTAGAGGTGTGAAAGACATATGGCAGCACTTGATTCTCACATGGCAGGGGAGTTGCCTCCCCCCACAGAACTCCGAGTTGCTCCTGAATACCCGGAGTGATTAAGGAGGGCTGAGGATCCAGAGGAAACGTGTGTGCGTGGATAAAACATTCACACCCAGCTATGCAGATATTCCAGGATTAGCTTCCATCAAAATGCAGGGCTGGGGAAATCAGCAAATACAATGGGATTAAGAAAGGGTTGACAAAGGATCAGTTTTTCTGGCACACTGCTGAAAAGTGCAAATGCGAACACAGGCAGTCTGCAACACTAAGTCAGTTTAATAAACAGGCTGTTCTGCCTCCATTTTATTCTGCTATGCCAGTGCCCAGAACTTCATTCATTAACAGGGGCATCTATGAGACACCCACCCTTACAGCAGCTCCTTCCAAAGTTCAAAAAAACACCTAATAACACACACCTAAGGAAAATTCTCTCCCACAGGGCTGTCATAGGGCACCTTAACTTTCAAATCTGAATTTTTTTAAGATAATGTGTGTTTTAGCATGAGTTTACAAACAGGCTTTAACACAGTTCAGCAGAAAACAACAGGCTGACCTAAGTCTTATGAAACACAAGTCTCAGGCTAAAACCATCAACTGAAATCCTAAAATCATATATTGCTGGAGTGAATTTCATTAGCAAGAGATTTTAGCAGCAAATAAAAATAACAAAAATTGGTAGTGCTTTCTGTCAATGACTTGATTTGAAACTAAGAAATACTTCCTATACTCGTTATAGACCTGCAAGACCAAGGGCCATTGATTTGGCAACAGAAGTCACCACCACAACATGCCAACCAAGTATATGGAAATGCTTTATTGCGGCAATCAGTACTCTAGGAATTAAGTTACTAAAAGTCTGATTATCAGGAAAAATACTACTGATTCATTTTCTTGCCTAGCAAGCAAGGTTTCAGTAAGCTTTCCCAACAAAGTTGAGTTATGCAAACAAGCAGATAAACCTGACTGAAATACTATTTTACATTACATGAAAGGAAAACAGCAAGGATCTGGTGTATTTGCCCCTATTTACACTGTTTAGTTTGATTTTCATGGACCAAGCCCAGAAAACTCAGGGGATGGCCATATTCTGAAAGAGGGGGTCATTACCAGAGTCTTCCAAAACCTTCCTTGAGCGTTTCGTAGTTTGCTTTGGGCAAGAGGTATGTCCAAGTAGTTGGATAAGCTCCCAAGTTCACAATCAGGATCTGAAGCCTCCTTCCTCCAGTGGGGTCCAGCTGCTCAAGCCTGCTCTGATACAGCACTGCTGTAACCTGGGAAAAGGTTGCCAGGAAAAGCTGGGTCAAAAAGAGCTGGGAGAGCTCTGCCAGTTTGTGTGGGAGCTGCTCAAGCCCTCATGCCTGAGCTATGTTAAAGACATGGCTGCACCTGACTGTGCACCTACTGATTCTGAGCTGCTGAGCTGACTTCCCTGCTTCCTTCCTCAGACCTGCTCGAGGAGTACAGGACTCCTGACTGGTCCTGGCCATCAGATCTTCTCTGCCCTCCTTGTCTGGGTGCTGTGGGACCATGCCCTTCACCAAGAGGTCCCTGCTGCCTTGTTTTTCCCTTCAGCAAAGCCACATTCTCTTGCTTCTCCCAGACAGTGAGCAAGAACAGCCCCAACTGCCCCTTCATTCCTAATGCAGGGTAAATCCTGTTTCCAGCAGGATACAGCAATGTGTATTTCCTACTATAATCTTGATAGGAATAGCTGGAATTCCTGGTCTGTTCAAGCTGTTCCTCCTCCCCTCTGAATGCTGTACACATTTGATAACATCTCACTGCGTTTATTAACCCACTACTGGCCAAGCCCGACTCCCCTCTTTGTGCAGGACCTACCACAACCCTCACGTGGGGTGTTAAACTGGCTTCAGAGGCCTGAGTAAAAGGATAAAAGAAAGTGCTCTGCCATCTGCTTAACTGGAATTCATAGGAAGATCTGCACCCAAAATCCAATCAGGAACCTTTTATCATTTTCTGCTAAGACAGGCAGTAGGAGAACAAACAAAAATTTTAACAACCCACACTGAGGGCCTTAAAACAGGCAAGTGTATTCAAGAGCTGAAGTCCACAGCTCACAGCAGAGATGTGCTTATCAGGCTAGGCTGCAGCAATAATAAAAAGCCCCTACTTCTTCAGCTCTGTGCTGCTGCCCACCACTAAAAACTAAAACTATCTGAGTGGCAGACAGAACTTCCCCAATATCAAGTCCAAGGTCACAAACAGACACATGAACTCCAGCATGTGAATTCTCTGCCTCAGTGCAACACACAGATAACAGCAGGCATAGAAACAACTTTAGAACCTCAATTTCTCCACTAGGAACACAAAGAGTAGGGAGGAATCAAGCTAGTCACCAGTTTCATGTCATTTTGCAAAAAGATCTTGATAAATGGAGCACAACATCAAAACCTGAAAAGTTGTGGGTTTATGTTGGTTAAGATTTAAACAACCTCCACTAAACAAGACTATGGTGAAAGAGAGTTCATCTGCTATTTAATCTATCTTGGAGGAAAAGGAATTCACTGTAAAAGTCACATCCAGCTCCTCACTGACCAAACAACATTTCTTATCTTGGCAAAAATGCAGCACAGTACCCAGGCTCAGCAATGCCCCTATCATGTCCCAGGTTTACTCATTACTGAACTGCAGCAGCGGCATTGGCCTTTTTTGCTGTGCTTGAGAAGTTCATTTAATTAAAACAACATCATGGCATTCTTCAAGGGTTTAAGTGACTATTCTCACCTCCTTACAGAGAACCCAGGCTCATGGTTTCTGCAGCCAAAAATGCTCTATATATTCATTTATGGTTAAAAGCCTTTCCTTCACTTACATGAGTGTTTACACAATTACCCACAATAAAGTTTTCCTTCTTTCAACATCCCAAAGAGCACAAACAGACCAAGTAAGCTGCAGGAGTTCTCTTCAATTCATTTAGAGGTGAAGAACTTCATGCAATTTCACTTTCACACAACCTGTATCATGTACAGAAATATATCTGCTGTTAAATTTTGCGATGGGATAGCCACCAACCAGGGAAAATTAACAAGAACTAGCAGGAAATCCTGTTTGCAAACCTGTCATCATGCTGAATTACTGTGACAACTTTTTCTCTATGAGAGAGAATGTTTTTGACACAACCACAGCAAGAACCCCTGAATTATACTTCAACTGCATTTGCAGCTCATTAGAACTGAGGCAGCTGGCATCCATAATTAGAAAAGGATATCTCCTTTTCACCCAGGACCTCACCAAATTCCTTTCTTTAAGGGAAAAATAATGCCCCCTGGAAATCAAGTTTAAATTTATTCCCAGGAAGTCTATTTTACACAATTTGAATACCTAAGTAATTAAATACTGAATTTTAAACATTACAGTAAATGGGGGAAGTGGAAAAGGGGATAGCGAGTTACAGTAACTTATCTTCCATACTCTTCCTGAAAGACACCTGGTCTTGTAAATATTGAAAACTAAATACATTTAAGAAAGGACTAAAGAGGAATGATTTATTTCCCAATTCCCCATAGCCAGGCTTTTTTAAAAATTTCAAAAGCACACAACATTTTACAGTCCAGGCACGTACAAAACCAGCTCACATGATTTATCCTATTTGGGGAAGAGAAGAACAATAGGTTTAGTGTCTTACCTGCGCATTGGCTTTCCGTCCATGCACTGTGAAGAGAAACTTCACCCTATACTTCAAGGCCTGAGCCAGCAGGAAAAAAAACCAAGAAAAAAAAAGGTGATTTCTGAAGCAAGAGAGCCTTCTTTCCCCTCTTCAGTCTCCCTCTAAGAGAAGAGAGCTGCCCACAACCATGTACTAATACGCCTTCAAGCTCTTACCCAGTTATAAATTCACAGCCCAGATTAACAACACCTGGATTCCAGAGAATAAAGCAGAAGAAAACATCATCAACATTAAAAATATTTTCACTACAGCTGCACAAAGATTCCTTACTAAACAGAACACACACACTATAAAGTCAGCAAACTGCCTGCCTCCCTGAATCCCTAAAACTATTCTACCAAAGGACAAAATATCTGAAGTTAATAGGGTGCTCACTCTTGCTTCTTGGTTGCAGCCAGGAGGTATCTCTCCCTTCCACATTTAGCAGAGATTTAAGGCAGGCTGGCACCTAATAAACAGCACAGCACTGCTCACCAGCTACACTGCAGAGCCAGAATTTGATAGAAGATAAAACTTGTGTCTGGAAATTGAAGATAACTCTGCCCCAGAGGTAAGAGGGACGCTAATAATGCTACTACATCTGCACAGATGAATGATGCTGCCTGATGCTCACTACACTTTCACTCCAAATATTCATCTTCTGAGAGCAATAACAGTTGCAAACTGCACAGGCCTTTCATATTCAACCACTAACTTCTAATTCTAATGTAAATTAACCCTTTTTACAAGAGCAACACTTGCTGAATTTCATTTTTGATAGCTATTCACTTAGGATTACATTTAATTCAATTATTAATCAAAGCAATAACCCTAACTTTTTGTAAAAAGAAAAAAAAATCTATTAAAAGAACAGAAAGGTGTTCTGCTTCCACACTGATAGTCACAGGCTTCTACCCCTCCAGAAACGGGGTGAGAAACAGGAAACCACTGAACTATGGGAAAAACAATGACAGAATGAGAATGAATTAAACCTTAAAATAAACACATGCAGCACTTAAAAGAGGAAAAAAAAATTTAGGAAGAATAAGATCATTTTTGAAAGACTGATACTGTCAGATTGGAGCCCTGCATCCAACAAGAAGCAAAATACTTTTGGCACAATTTAAATTAAACTACAGAACGGTTATAGCTCTATTTGGCTACGTGAAGAAGAATCTTCTTTTACATGCAACACTCTCTAGGAGCATTATCGCAGACACACAAGCGGAGCAGTTCGCCAGTTAATGAAGAATAAGCTCAGACTTGCTCCCTGCCACACTTGCAAATTACTCACGTTCACAGCTCCCTGCAAATAAAGAAAGGCAATTCTTCCCGGTTAGGGCACCGCATACCAATTCCAGTGCGA
>VYZQ01011686.1:0-14740 GCA_013400655.1 Mystacornis crossleyi
TGTTTCCTCTTGTCCTGTCAGATGTGAGGATACTGACCCAGTCTCCCATCCCTGACCAATGCCACTTCCCTCTCCTTTTCCCACCAATGTTGTCTTTATGTGTTTCCAAATGCCACTGTTTCCAGGCTCCCAGGCAGCCAGCTGGCTCTTTTCCAAACAAGCCACTAAATGGCAAACACAGAGATATACTGGGATAAAATGAGCTCCTCTTATTGATTTTTCCAAACCAGTATGGCACTGACGCTGCCTCTTTGTGCCATTTCCCTCCTCTGCCAGGAGGCATTTGCACCTCTTCTATCATTTTAATTAGACATTACACCTGACACAAATACTGAGTTGATTAACCTTAAAGGAGCTGAATGGGTTGCGGGATCGTTAACACGGGGCCCCCGACACCCCATAACACACTCCAACATGTGCTGTTGCACAAACTCACAGCTTCTCCAGCTCACCCGCGGAAGCCACAATGCAAGATAATGGCACCTACAGAGAGCTTATTACAAGGCTGTCTCATGTAATAATGCCATAAAAGCCAGATTTAAAAGACGGATTGTCCTGGACTCCACAGACTTCACTTTTTAATGTTTACATAAATGCACCTTTTCCACAATGTTTTCAGGTAACAGCCCTTCCCAAGTCATGGAAGTCAAGGCAACCATCAACTTTGCCTTCCCCAAAAAGCTGCTCTCATCTGGAAGTAGAGTGCTCATGTGGGATTCTCCTGCTGCTGGGATGGGGGGCAGGTGGCAGGGAACAACCCACAAACATTCATTTGCTACAACCATGGCCCTCCCATGAATTCCTCATTTGTAGAAAAAGTCTCTAGTGTGAGCAGAATCCATCCAGCCTTAATATGCCTTTGTTGCACCACACTAAAGGAGAAACATTAAGTTTTGGTGCCTCCAGGAATGTTGCCAGAGGAAGTATTTTCCTGCTCAGATGCATTTTCTATCTCAAACTTGAATTTGCCCAAGACTAGAATAAGCCTAAATCAGCCACTCACTGAGACTGCCCCAGTACAACTGAATCAGTCCAGCCTGGAGTAGAGGAACCATAATTTGCATAAATTTCCCTTTGTGCCTGAGAAGGAGAGTAGCTCAGGCTGCTCCAGGGCCAGGATTCCTGGTTCAGCTATGCCATTTGGTGGCACATGAAGCTTAGCTATGGGTGCAGCATTATCCAGGATTTTCTTGCCCTCATGTCAGTCCAATCAGACTCCACTTTTGGGAACAGCAAGAGGACAGCTGATCCTTCTTTGCCAGCAACAAAAGGAGGAAGGCTGAGAGATCATTAATGTATCTGCCTATCTGTGTTGGGGGGACAGTAATAAAAAGTGATTTGGTATGGCTTAATTGGTCTGGGATGAGGAGATATTCCTCATGCAGCAGGCAGGACTCCACTGAGACTGAGAAATTGCTGGAGATGTATGAGTCCTGACGAGATCCCGTTAGTTCGCAGCACTGATTTTGCCATGCCTTCCTCTTCCACTTGTTTGTCTAGCTTTGCCCTGGATTGAAACCTGTCAAGCCTGCAAACAAGACAATGTTTTTTGATTAGACTGCTCAACTGGCAATAAAGCAGAACTGGGAGAATTTCTTGCTCTTCTAAGCAGAGAGAAGTTGTGTGATTCTATTAGGATACAGCCAAGGTACATCCTGAGAAAAGGAATTTTCTGGATTGATTGGAAGATGTCCACAAGGCTGCCTTGAGCATCATCTGAAGTCCAAAGTTTCCCATCATCTCTATAGTTCACACAGGTTCAGGGAAGAGCTCTGGAGCCTCACAGAGGTGTCTCTGTCTCCAGTGTGAGCAGTCAGAGCTGTAGATCTCCTGCTGAAGTCCAAGCTTAACAGCATACCCTGCACTCATACAGAGACAGCAGTCCCAAGGCAGCCAGGACTGTGCTATTCTTTTGAGGTTTATTGCATTTTGGAAATAGAACACCTTGGTTCATGCCTATCAAAATACTGCTGACAGTCCAAACTTGGACATCAGTGTGTAAGATAAGATTAGCTACTGCTGTAAGACTGGGATGTGCAAGGATGAGGCATCATCAGGATCCCCTCATTGTCTCTCTGGTATTGAAGTTCTCTTGCAGGACCATTTTGCACAAGACTCCAGGTTGAGGTTCCCCTCTGGGGGAGGGGCCCTGGAGTGAAAGCATGGCATGGGACATACAGGGTTTCCCTGCTCCCTGATGCTAATGTACCCGGGTCCTGTTCCTCACTGGCCATTTCAAATGTACCCCTGCCCTGAGAATCCTGTACTTAGGTTGGTGTTCCCATGATTCTTGAGTCCTTCGTGAGAGTCTGGCCCAGGCTCCCCGGCCGATGGGCTGGGAGAAATAAAATATCTCTGAACATCCACACAAATATTGCTCCCTGATTCTTTCCATGGCCAAATCCATCTTCTGGAAAGGTTGCTGGAACCCCACAGCAACAACTCCACCTACTAAGCAGTGGAGAGATGGGCAGAAGGTGACAATCTGCTGCTGCTTTCATATGACTGGCTTATCATAGAATATCCTCAGTTGGAAGGGACCCACAAGGACCATCGACTTCAACTCCTTGCTCTATACAGGACACCCCCAGGAGTCACCACAGGCTTTTTCAAGGTCTGTCCCATTCTACCTCCTAGCAAGGAAGCAATGAATCACACATTTCCAATTTGAAAAAGCCTACTCCCACACTGCATGGCAGCCCAGCAGTATGGAAGGACAGGGAGAGGGCAGCCACAGCTGGGCTGCAGAGCAGCTTTCCTTTGAATTCCTGCTCTTCAGTGCAAAGGCAGCTGTCCTGCCAAGCTGAACGAGTACAAGTGGAAAACAGTGAATGCAAACATATCTGTGCTGGTGTCAGACATGGGAAGATGGTGTAGCAGGATGACAATGTTGTTCAACCCTCTTCCCACTAAGGGCGACAGAGCTACGTCCTCCAGGCATCAGGAAATAAGGGGAAAGAGAAACTGCTATGCAGCCTGGGGACAGCTCAGGCTGTGAATTCCAGCAGGGCTCAGCTGTACCCAGCTTAACTCCCTGCATTCCCACCAAACCAGAGCCCTTTGAGCAAATGAAGAAGTTGAGGGATGGATGTGAGCCTGTCAAAATGCTGGGACAGAGACACACCCCTGTGACATGGGGAGGGATGGGAGGGATTGAGGAATAACCAGACATAAAATTTGCTTGCTTTTGCCCAAGGATCCTTGTGTTAGTTTGCATGAGTGTGCAACACAGGACAGCAGCCAAACTCCAACCACGGATTACTTGTCCCGAAGGGGTCCTGATTTTGCCTTTTCTGGACAGGAGAAAAGTGTGGACGTGACCACACATCCTTTGTTCAGACCAGGTATTCTCTTTCATAGATAATAGCTCCATTTTTCTGTTCTCTCCTCCATTGAGCCTGCTGAAAAAAGCCTCCTTCTTCCCCCTATTTGCATAAGTGATGATGCAGCCATCCTAATTATCAAAGGAATCCACTGCTCCCCCCTTCTAGCACCTCCCCCCTTTGCTGCTGCTCTTTCCCTGCTACGGGTTTTGCTGGCAGATGGAACTGGAGCCTCCTCAACCCACTGGCTCTTCCTTGAAGAAGAACAAAGTGACAGCCCTGCAGGCAGCTGAGCCACGGCAGCATGTCTAATCCATGTCGGGAGCATCCCAAAAGCCAGTGTCAAGGTTGTGCTCCCACAGCTTTGCTGGGGGGAAAAGGGTGCTGAGCATGGGCTGGAGGGGCCGCATTATCCCCTCATAGGGATCAAGTGTGTTCCCCACGCTGCTGAGCTCTGCAAGCTGCCTCAAGGCCCTCCTTTTGTACTGCAATCCAAGGGTCAGGGAAAGGGAGATCTGGAGCATCCAGTTTGGGGGTTACCAGCAAGGAGATGAGCAAGCTCATACATATGGAAGGATGACCTTACCAGCTCCACTCAGCATTCTGCACATCAGATGCGATTTGCAATCAGCCATGGCCATGCTTGTCTCCATTTCCCCCTCAAGTCCTGTTCTTGCAGCACTGCTTACATATGGTTTTACCCATGTTTTTCGATTTATCTGTCCTACTTCTCTGCCCCTAACCCATTACCTCAGCAAATCAGCATTTACCCATGATGCCCTTTCAGTCAGACATTTCTGGCTTTGATTGTGTTAGGACTGGGTCTTCCATTAGGATTGGGTCTTCCATGCAAAGGAAGGTGTATTTTTTAGTGTTATTTATCTGCCTGTGACAAAGTAGGTGGCAAAGTGCTGGCAGCAAATCTGCAGCCATAGCAAGGCCTGTTTAGCACAGTCCAGTCTGTATATAGCTCATTTTTTACGTACATGGCATCAGATGGGCTACCCATGTGATCCTCTTCTGCTGTGTGCCTGGAAATGCTCCAAAGAGATGATGAACCGATTGGAATTACAGACAAGAGTTTAGTTAAAGTCCCTGGGGGAAAATGAGGCCTGTGTGGAAAGAAGTAGGACAGGGGAGATGAAAATAGTCTATCAGGAAATCAAGCCAAAAACCTGCCAAGCTCCTCCACCACGCAAACACAAGACAGCCTTCTCCTGTACTCCAAGCCATGAGCTCCTGCATCCCACAGCCATCAGCTGAGCTGTCAGTACACTCAGCACTTCCAGGACATCCATTTCAGGACCTAGAGCTGCAAATTATGACAGCCAGTTTTGGGGTTGTGCAGCGGAATGGGGGAGGATGGCAACCAGGTCCATGTCAGCAAGGATAGACCGAGCACCTCCTCCTCTGTCCTGGGCAACCCACAGGGGGATCCTGGTCCTGCTGGGAAAGGCCACCCAGAGAGCAAGTCAATCAGCTCCTCTCACAGCAATGTTCTGCAGATGGAAGTTGGTAGGCATAAGTCCAGGGCTGAACTGAATCTAGTTAATGCTTTAAGGCTATAGCAGCTTGCACCTCATCCCTCTCTAGAGCCCTGGCTCCTAGATCTTGCTCAGGGATCACCCTCTGTTCTACCTTCTTGTTAGAGATCTGTTCTGTCATTTTCTACTTGCTCACTTCCTCTTCCCAGCCAGCATCTCAGTGGGATCTGACACACTCCATCTGCATATATCCCAATCCAGCCTCCCTGGGGTGGCCGCATAAACATTCACAACTCCAGCCAGGGAAGAGGCAAACTACCTCCTGCAGTTGGATTCCACAAGAGCCTTTCGCCAGGCTCTCATGCCCCAAACTCCGTCCAGATGGCCTCACCACATGGTGTCCCATCACATTTTGTACACAGCAAAGGTGCCAGTTATCTCTTCCTTCCCTGCTTTGAAATCATCATGCTCTCCCACAACAGAAACACTCTTTCAGTTGTCCTGCTTTCCAGATTCCAGGTTGGCAATTAGAATCTGCAACCTCTGAGCTTCTCTGCAAACTGATGAGCTGCTAAAAATACAGCCCCTGCAGGCACCCATTCAACTTCTATTTCTGTATTTTTTATTATTTATTTTTTCTTTTTTTTTTTTTAACCAATTTGAGATGAACAAAGCACTTCAACAAAGGGAAGGAGAAAATGCTGCGATTGTGAAGATGGATTGCTACCACTTACTTTGTTCATTTTAATTATACAAAGTCATCACTTAGTGGGAAGCCTCGGGATAGGAAAAGGGAGCACAAAGAAGTTACTGTATCCCACCTCCTTATTTCACTATGCTTCATTTTAAAGCCTCCCCTGACATCCTGGCAACAATACCTGAACTAGCATTTCCATACTTTTAAATCTTTCCATACATTACTCACCTGCTGTGTTTTCAACCTGGAAAGCCCAAATAGTCACAGTCCTCCTGGTAAAAATCAGAGTGGACCAGCAGGAACAAACAGCCTCTTTCCAAAACAGTCACACCCTCATCCCTCTATAGAAGGCTAGAGAGTTTGTTTAAAAACGTCTCTTAACCAGTCCTCTCATGCCACCTCCTAAACTGTCTCCAGCTGGGAGATGAGGTTGGAAACCAAGAACCTTCAGGACAATTAAGAGGTTTAAGTCTGAAAAGTTCCAGTTGGTGCCTGGGTAAGGACAAGACCCAGGACCACCTCTTCTTGCCTTTGCTATTAAGTCACTTTGCCACCTGGGGCAAATGATACTCCCTGTACTGACTCCCCGTTGGCAGACTAAAGGTCACTTAATTCCCCTGAAGTTAATCGTGCGTTATTTAGCCTGGCATCCCTGCTTGGCTAATACCAGGTGTTTTGACAGAACTGAGCCCAAAGCTGGACTGTCCCAGGAGGTTGTCCTCTCGGCCAGCACAGGTAGGAGTGGAGTGTTCCCCTTCCAGCCACTGCGGGTCTCAACGGAGGGACCCATTTCACTCTAATGCAGACTAAGGGCAGTCACTGCCCTCCCTGTCCTGCTGTGACAGCTGAGAAATGACAGCGTGCCATTTTCTGAGCAGAGACCCAGCAAACCCCTGTCCTGCTGGACACAGGCTTCCCACCGGGGCAGACCTTCCACTAGTGGCACTTCAGCCAATCTTTGGGCCTTTTCTGTTTGTCTGAACCACTCACAGCAATAACCACTCACAGCTCAGCTCAGAGAATGAGGACAGCTCCTTTCCCCATCAGAGCATTTATGCAGAAAGCAGTCTCTGTTTCTAGGCTTGTTTCTGATGCCAGAACTCCCAAATCTGTGAGCTCTCCTTTACCCTGATATGGTTGCAGCAAACTGTCTGGTTTTGGGGGACTGAAGGGGATTCTGCCCCTACTCCCTTTTAACCATGAAACACCATCATTCCTCAAAGAAATTCTCTCATTTGTGTTTCCCACATCTGCCCAAGATGTTTCTGGTGGGCCAAAACAACTTCACTATTTTTGCCCAAGCTTTCAGCTCCATCTTTGCCTTCCTAAAAGTGTGGACTTTCCCCAAAGGCCTGATTTTATTGTAACCTTGCAGATCCCGTTAATTTTCACCCAAGGGCTATTTGTAAACACACTCTGGTTATTGCTGTGAGTTTGCAGCTTTTGCACCGAGTGCTTTTGGTTTTCACTCCAGGATTTCTCTGCCCATTTTCTGAGTAGTTTAGATATTCTCTCCTCACACACCAATTGCCACCTTGTTCTATGTTTGACATAGATTTTTCCCCATGTAGTTTTATCTCCAGCAAGCTGTCGCCTTTCTTGTTTAACTCAAGGGCTTATAGGCATTAACTGGGTGTCCTTCCCCCTCCATAGCCTGGGGTTTGCATTTCCATTTGTTCCCTGCTTCTGGCATCACTGTGAGCTTTCCCACAGCCACTATCTGGTCCTTATATTGTTTTTTTCCACATTCCTCTCTAATATTTTATATATACTCTGAACATTTTGTTCATAAATTTGTTTCCACGTTCCCTTATTAACCCCTTTTGTTGGATTGTGTTCAGTAGATAAGACTTTCACTTCTACTGTTGTGGTTGTTCCTATTTGCCTTAAAATATTTACAGAATGTCTTACAAGTTTGTTTTTCCTTTCCTCTTCAGTTTTGCATTTATCTTCATAAATAATTTTTTAAAAGATAATTCCCCTCATTTTTCCTTCTTTTTTTCATGCATAGGTAGAATTAGATTTGGACAAGAGTCAGAATTTCTATTCTAAGAGAACACTTGTAATTTTGTTTCAAAGAAAATCTGATTCCTGAAGATATGCCAAAGTTTTGAAACTCTTTACAAAATGACTTCACTAGAGGAAGTTTTTAAACAACCCAAGTGATTTGTCTGGAAAACACAGAAAGTAAATTGACCTCAGAGGTAAACCAAAACATAAAAATTGTCACCATCATGAAAATTGATCCAGTTCGTTGTTAAAAGTAATACCAAGAACGATAGAGCTCTAAATTTTAAAATAATATTGTTAGGAATGAAGGTTGTGTGAATGTGACAGGATCCAGCAAGATAACACTGCAGGAAGATGAGAAACACTCAGTGTGGGCAAACGGAGGATTGTAACTGAGTAATAAGTATATTTGCTGTTTCAACAGCAATAATTTTTAAAAGTTGAGAAAGATTATAAGCAAAATTGATTAGAAAATAAATTATGAGCAGAGAAAAAGTTGATTGCAAATTGGCGGTTCTGTAAGAAAAGTTTGTTAGAAAGTCAAAACCTAAACACTACAATTTCATGTGAAGTAAGAACACAAGTTCAGCTGGAATCCAAGCTTTGCTCTGTTTCAAAAGAAAAAAGCAATGGAAAATCTCTATCCTTACACAAGGATTACATATAAAAATTCAAGGTGGGAAACTGAAAAATTGCACCAAGAGCCTTTGAAGAACTAGCTGAAATCCCTTTTGGTCTGCTGACTTTTATTTCTAATATCTATTCTTTACTTACACAACTGCAGCACTGCCTCCACTATCCAGAGGCATCCCATCCACAGAGATGTCTCTGCTTTTCACCTGAATGACTCCTCTAAACCTGTCCTGGTCCAAAGTGATCAGTTACTAGGGAGCAGTGGGAAGAAATATAAGTTGGACTCGATGATCTCAAAGGTCTTTTCCAACCTAGTTAATTCTGTAGTTAATTCTGTGAAATTAACTCCTGGCAAAAGAGATGGAAATGTGTTTGTATCCAAGGAGCAGGCCAGCTCCGTGGGAACAAGGTTGTCTCCCTCTGACTTGCTGAAAATTCTCCCTGGCTGACACAGGTCAGCTGAAGTCCTGGGGATCTTTACTCAAAAACCAACTCCCAAACATGGCAGTTGTAGCTATCTCACAGAGCAGATGTGGGAAAAGCTGTGTTTGTGCCAAGCAACCAAAAAATGACTGAAAGGAGGTGTTAAGGGCCATTCATTCATTCAGTTACTCTGTGTGATGGACCTTAGACAAGGATCTATATCCCAGCTTTCAGAAAAGGAGGGAGTGTTTATTCAGCACACCCCCATGCTCCCTTATGGCTCAGCTGTCACTTCAAAGCGATCAGCTGGAGTGTCCACAACAGCTTGCTATCCTAGTGATCCTGCAGCTCCCTGCCCAGGCAGCACAGAGAATGAGGTACAAGGTGTGACAGTCAGGAGGGAATGGCAGCAGCACCTAGTGAGCAGCTCCAGGTCAGGACACACCACTCTGATCTTCAGCTCTGCTGAGGGCAGGCTGAGCCAGCTTTGGCAGCTCTGTGCCTCAATTCCCCTACCTGTGCTAAGGAGAATACCACTGACCTCCAATGGAAAATGCTCCTTCCCGGTACTGTCCTGCAGTACTTTCTAAGGTTGTGCACAGGTTTGTCTTTTCCCTCCCATTCCTTAGAGCTGGCAGCAGCATTTGTGTTGTTTCTCATCAGTCAGAGCTATTATTAACACCCTTCTGGAGACATGAAATGTATCTACATGCACCTCTGGTAATTAGACTAAAAATCCTGCTAGTGCTGATGCAGCTCTTGCAGAATATACTGGGAGTAAAGCCAGCGCCAAAAAGTTTTTTGGAATTCAGTAATCACACCTGAGATCAGATTTAGAAGATTTTTTGCTGCACAGAAGGTGAGCAGGGAAAGGTGGGAGTGAGGAGCACTGTGTGAGGAGTCAGCCTGATTTCCTGCGTGGCTGTGGCACTCACAGATGCCCAGTGTCCCCTCGCCAGCACAGCCAGCCTGGGTCTGGCACAGCTGAGCTGCTCTGCAGGACCACAGGCATGTCCTTGCTGTGAGCAGCCTGCTGTCACAGGCAGTGCCTGCTCTGCTCACAGCTAGAGCTGCCTCTGCTGGGAAATAAAGTCTGAAAAGAGCCACATCCCCTCCATGGCTGCCAAAACTGTGTGAGCCATCCTGGCAGGTTAACCTTGCTTTCCCGACCTTTGAAATTCAGGCGCAGATGGTCAAGCCTTGTACATTTGAGGGGGGGAGACAGAGCTGGCTCTGTGCCTCTCTTTTGTGGCACATCCCTCTTGCCTCTCCCCAAGCATCTCAGACATGGCTGTTCTTAGATCTATTGAACCTGTGGGGTCAGGGTGGGATTCAGACAGTGGGACGGAGGTGCTGGGAGGGACACGCCATGTCCCTTGCTCACAGGTCTGCATCCATTTTCTTGCATTCTACCCCCATGAAGGTCTGGGCATTGGAGGTGAGGAACAGGTCTGTAGGGAGAAATAATTAGGGAAGAAAGCATTGAAAGTGGCTGTGGTGATCCTCCTTTTCCTATGGCCACTCATCAGAGCATCATGAGGGTGCTAATGAGTGATGCTTTGGGGATCTCTGAATGCTCCCCCTTCCCCCCAGCCTGGCTGTGGCACCACACATACCAAGCAGCCAGGACCCGGCAGGCCAGAATCCTTGGGAGGGAGGTTATGTGGAGGAAGATGACATCTCTAAGTGAAGAGCAGCACTGCATTGCTTTTCAGTCCTTCTGCTGATGCCAGTTCACAGCCTGCAGCAGAGTCCAGAATACACCTAAAAATAAAACAACACCTGGGCCCTCTGCTGTGCAGAGAACAGGCAGGGTTTGCAATCAGTGGTGTTGGTGGAAGTGCTCTGAGCGCAGGGCAGCAGGCAGAGGGTCAGCCCCAAGCCCTCTGCTCCTGGCACTGATTGCAAACATGTCAGGATCTCCTCCAGAGAGTGTTTTCCTGATGCTCCAGCCGACACATTGTCATTCTGGTGCAGAATGACACACACAGAAGAGGAAGCTTATGTTATTCCTGGGAGAATGATGTTTTTCTCAGTGCCAGGGTATTTCTGGTGTCTTCTGGGTGCATGTTCTGTTGGAGCAGTGTCACATCAACAGCAAAACAAAGTCAAGACTCCACAGTGCCATGCTAGCAGGATGGGATACACCTCTTATCCCCAGGGAGAGGGGAGTTACTGGGACATGTGCTCTGATTGATACCTCAGGCAACAGACTCCCAAATTTGGGGTCACAATGCTCAGTGCTGCAAGACACTCAGGAGGGTTTCTCTCATGCTCTGTCTGTCATGTCATGGCTCAGAGGCAGGAAGCAGGCTGGAAACCACCTTTAATGACAACATCAGCATTAGCAAGGACTTAGTGATTGCAGGGCTGAGTGACAGAAAGAGAGATCAGGGAGACTTCCTTACATCAAAAAAACCTCTTCATGGCCAATAGCGGTGAGGATAATATTCTCCAAAAATGGGAGAAAGGGAGAAGGGGCAAAGAGGAGAAAGGAAGAAACAGAGAAAGGTAGAAGGGGAGAGGAGGGGAAGGAGAGAAAGGGAGAAATAGAGAAGGGGAGAAGGGGAGAAAGAGAGATTTATCCAAAGTCAATAGGAAGATTTTCCACTTCCAGTGGATCATTGTGTACACCAAAGCAAACAAATGGTGCCCGCAAAATTTATACTGAGGAAAACAATTTCTTGGAAGCCAAAATTGAACTAAATAATGATGTAGCAGGTTGATCAGCTACTTAGACACTACTAGACAGAGAGTCTGTTTGAGGCTGTATTTTTACAAGTGCGTGTGAAATCAGATTTCTGGGGCCTCTGAGATATCATTTGCCAAAATGCACATGTGAAAGGGAATAAAATATTTTGTTTCAAAAGATCACAGAATAATGGGGAGAAGAGAAATGCAAAGGTTGTCTGATCTGCTACTGCAATTCTGATAAAAAATTCAGTGCTGGGTGATTCAGAAGAAGGTTTAACATACCTGCTCATCAGCTCAGATCTAACACATCTAATTGTGCATTTCTTCCCACGGGAGGTCATTTTTGCCTAACCCTGTCTGATAATTAGATTATGTTGTACAGATTTAGTCATTATAAATTTCAGCCTACATAATGTTTTGTCTGGACACAGCTCTCAATGAGGTTGCAAACTCTTTGATTCCTCCTAAATTATTCACTTCAGTAATATCCTGTGACAATAAATTCCACAGGTTCAGTTCATCACATACATGGAAGGTTTTCCCATGCTGCCTACACTATCTATACCTTGTCACCCTCATTTCCTTTTGCTGTGTGAAATCCTGCCTGGTTTGGGGGCTGGATTTCTCCAAAGGGGAGTGTTATTATAGGCTAGATGATCACCTTCTTCATAGTACCACCCATAATTAGGAGCTTCTCTTTCAGAAGAAGCATCCCAAGAGAAGACTGCAGGGAGCTTGTTCTCTGTATACACTGAGTAATAAATGTGTTGTTCATCACAGTTGGGAATTGTGTGAGAAAACAAAAAGTAGATGGAGAAGCTCAAATACAAGGAGACTGTGATGTCACTGTGGAAGCCAGGGTGAATCTCATCTGCTCAGGTCCATTGAGAACCCTGTCAGTCCCACCGTGGGTTACAAAGCAATGTTTAACTTAATTTCAGCCAATATGCAGCAATGTTTGTAATAACCAGCTGTCAGAGGAGCAGAGGAACAGACAGGAAAACACACAGGAGGGAGGGAGAAAGGAAGCAGGAGAAGCAGGCCAAGCTGATGGTGAACTCTGGGCTAAATCACCCTCCCTGAGCAACCTGCACTCCCATGGGCACAGAAATGCATGAGAACATCCCAGCTCAGGAATTCCAGCCCCTGGAGATCCCACAGTTAGGTAACACTTAGACACACCTCAGAGCAAAGATGGGAACAGCAGATGGTGCAGCCCTGTGGCTCTAGGAAGGAATGCTGCCACAAAGCACGTGTCCTAGGTTACAATGTAAGATGTGCCCAAAAGTATGTATTCTATCACCATCTTCATAAGATGTTAAAACCGGTGGGACAGTGCTCCCAGATCTCCTTCATGACTCAACCCTGGTAAACTCATGGGGATCTCTTCTGTTAATGGACCAGCTGTTGACACCAGGTGGGGCAGAGTTCTTTATCTCTCCCATGACCTATCCTCCCTCCAGGGGGATATCTTCTGTTAATGGACCATCTAGTCTCACTGAATGACTGATAAAATTACATCATCCCATTGTGAGATGCTCTGCCCAGAGGGAGGAACGAAGCATTCCATCCTGGATATAGCTGAGGTTTGGAACACCACAAGCAGCCTTTTCCACTGGATTGCCAGAGGAAGACCAGACCCTTCTATAGAATCACTGCTTCAACAGAACCATCACTCCAGGAGGACTGCAGCCACCATTTAATTGGACTGCTACCAACCCCCTGACCATCAGGGGGTCAGGTTGTACTCTGACTCTGTCAGTGGGGTGGTTTTCTTGGTACTATTACATATATTTTATTTTTCCTATTAAACTGTATTTCTGACTTGAAGTCTTTCACTAGTTTGCTTTCAAACTAGTACAGCATGGAAAAGCTTGAGGAGTTGTAGAAAATTCATGAAGAGAATGGCATGATCAGCACTGGCAGCTGCCTCTGACAAGAGCTGTTCCTTCAGATGTGCTCAGGCTAGTTCCCTCTCCTGCACACCCCTGTCCTGATCCCCGTCCAGGAGCACTGTTTGCCTCTTCCTCAGCCACTTTCAAGCCTGGTGCTTTAGGTTCAAATGCTTCATTTGTGCTCCAGCTTTACCCCCACTTTCCCTGGCAAGTACCTCTGGATCTCAGCCATTCCACACCATCCTCCATCCTCTCTGCTTTCCAGAGACCTCTCTGAGCTCCAGCACTGCAGACCCAACTGACACCCCTTCTGCTTCTGGACTTTCAAAGAAAATCCAGTCTCTGCTCCCTGCCTTGCCCCTCTCCAATCCACACTCTGGAACAGGCAGTGACTGCTTTCCCCATCAGCTATCTCCCTACTACACACTTTCCTCTTCTCTTAATTTCCTCCTCCCCTTAGGATATTGATGCTGGATGAAGTTTCCCATTAAACCAGCCACTCTTGTAGAAAGGGAGGCTGACATGATTAATGCCATTCAGTGAGGAAGGCAGGAATGCAGCCAGGGAACAAGGAGATAGGCACATTCCCAGCAGCCAGTCATCAACATTTGCCCCAAAGTGGCAGCAGGCACAGGATGGACACAATTTTTCCATCTCAGTCTTGTGCTGGAGGCAAACATTTTAGGGCCAAGAAGGAAGAGAAGCCTCCTTCTCTCTGTTTCATTTTTCATTTAATCTGTACCCAAACAGTGCTGCCTTGGGCCCAGGTACAAAGGAAGAAGTGACCCTCCCAAGCCTGTCTTGGTGGCAGCGTGGAATCCACAATTCAAGCTTCAGATTGGGCTCAAGGGAGGTCAGATTTATTTCTGGTCTTTTTAGGTTTTAGCAGCTTTATATTTTCTCTCTCTTCACCCTGTTCTCTCTTCCTCTCTGCGATTTGCAGCAGCCCCCTGTGAGCAGCTCTACTGACAAATCCATTCCCTGAGATTTTCTTCACTAACTTGGAAAACCCCAAGAAAGGCCATCCCCTTATCCTGAGTCCAAGCTTCCATCATTTGGGAGAAAGGGCTTGGATGGCACCCCCTAGCTAACACTCAGCTGAGTGAAGCTCCCCTTGTAGTCAAGGGAGAGGGAAAACATTCTCTTCACATTATGAAAAGCAGAAATTTGACTTGTGTGAGCTGGAAGAGTCTGTTTCCCTCGGCTGACAACCAGAGGAGGTTATGGTGATTGACTTTTGGCCCTTGCAAACTTCCCCCACCACCAGCACACTGTGATCAAGATCCTGAATCTCCCCATAATAGTTTGCTCTAAGCATCCTGAAAATTTAAGTAAGCAAATCAATGAATTAGTAACTAAAAAATGGAAATATTCTAGTTTTTAAAATTGGATTTATTGCCTTCAGCTTCCAGCCATTGATTCTCTTTATGCCTTTTCCAGGATCTTCTCCCTGGGCAAGTGCCTGTAAAAAACTCCCAAGTCACCTTTCCTTCCAAAATGGTCAAAAAGGGCAAAAGAAAACTTCCCCCTTTAAAGTGTTTTTAAAACACTTCACAAATCATTAATGAAAAATGTATAAAA
>VYZQ01011686.1:17076-40216 GCA_013400655.1 Mystacornis crossleyi
CCCACTTCATATTAACACTGTTTAGGCTGCACGTGAGCAGTGCTGATGAAGAAACCCTTGCTGCTCTCTGCACTATCACTGACTTTGCTGAAGGTCACTCCCATGCTTCAGCTGGGCTCAGTTACTACCTGAGGCACTGGGGATGTTCCTCCACCTAAATGTTGCCCTAATTTTGCTCCCTTAGTTGAAAGCTACTCTGTGCTGGCTCCCTTTGTAGGCAACAGAGAGAAACATGGACTTGCCACTGCCTGTGCGTGGTTCCAGGGGAGACTAATTGTTTTAATCAGACTTTTTAATAATATCTGAAGTGAGGCAGCTTGAATGTTTCTTATGTTTTTTGCTTGATCTAAGTGCATGCCAGAATCCTAGTTTCTGGGTTATCAATTACATCAAGCCTGTATTTTTCAGTTCCAGCTCCCTCACTTTCTCCTGTAGTTTTTCTCCACATGGTATGATTCAACCACTGAACTTCAGGCCTGCCAGCTGAAAGCATTTTCTTCTGAACTTCTTGCTTTGTTAACCAGCAGGAGGACCTAGATCACTTATGAACTAATTTTTGATAGTTACTGAAACATTTTCCCAGTCCCTATGAGCCCTTCCCACTAACTTGAGCTGGAGTCCAAGCCCTGGTCTCCACCCTTTCATTCCTTTTCAGCTCCTCCACTTTTTTCTTCCTTTCAGTTGACATCCAGCCTGCTTTGGTAAGTAGCTGAAGATCCCTGCCTGTGAAGGCTGAAACTCTGTGACCATCCAGCCTGTTCTTCCTTTCTTATGCAAATTACCTTTGTCTGGATCAGGAAGTGGCCTGACAGATACACGACTCAGACATGGAGATGAAAAGAAATCGTTATCAGATCTTGCTCCTGACTTAGATAAATAAGCATTGGGCATGATTCGCCACTCATTAAAGTGTCTCCCTCAGGAGATGGCTGACAGTTCATTAAGTAAGATGAAATATTATTATTTAAACTCAAGACTGATCAGACTGGGTGGAAACTCAGTCTACTGTACTCGTGATTTCATGCATTGACAAGCAACTTCTGCAAAATATTGCTCTGAAGTGGCTGACCCACGTGGAAATTTACATCCTGCTGTAATTTAACTAACAGGGTAAGATGTGTCAGTTAAGTGGCAGAGCTCTGTGCTCAGGCCTTGCAGTCCAAATATTCATCCCGACTCCCAAAGAGGTTTGGTACAGGTTCGGTAGAGTGTGTATTCACCAATCTAAGCTTGATCCAAGTCCCAAGCTCGAGATATGTGGCTTTCCAGTTCCTCCATCCCAATAATTGCATCTTCCAGGCCCTTTTGTCCCACTCTGGTCACTATGAACTGCCTCACAGTCTGTCTGCAAAGCAGGACTCCGTAGTTATTGGCAACACAATGAAGTGCCAACACAAACTGCCCATTATTATTTATCTTACTTCATTTCACATCTCAAATTCATCTTTTCAGGTTCCTCTCCTCAGAGGCACTGTATCTGATCCAGGGTCATTCGTCTTCAGAACAAGTGTCTATTGATCAGCTGTTATCCAATTTACAGTAGCCATGTAATACAACCTGAACTGTGGGGGCTCAAGAGGGAATTCAGTGTGGGACCAAGGAAAGCGCCTTCTGCAAACCCTGCAGTGCAAGCACAACATGGACAGATGCTGTTGCTTCACAGCAGAACCCCCAATCCCAAGCACAATAAGAGCAACAGGATCATTGTCAGAAAAAAAAAACAAACCCAGTCCCATCTCCTCCTGCAGGGAAGTGTGAGCATTCCTCGCCACATTTTGACAGAAAAAAAAAAAGAGGAATTCATGCCCAAGCAACTTTACAGTGAGAGTCCATTAATGCCTCCTAAACCCTCTGTAATATGCAAGGGTTATGCTTTTTTTTTTTGTCAACCCTGAACACAAAGAGCATACATCTCCTTTCAGGAAGGATGACCTTTACAGTGCACCAGGAGAATGAAAGAAGGAGGCAGAATAGAGGCAGAGCCCTGTGAAAGGGGAGCCACACAAAGCGTACACTGAGTCTCAAGGCTGGGACTGGGCTGGGCCCAGGGAGAGTTCTTGTCTCCACAGAGAGCAGAGCTCTTCAGAACAGGGGCACTGACTTGAAAACAGAGCTGCATCCACACCAGTGACAACACAAGAGCTGCCTGGGTACTTTGAATAAACCTTGGAAAAGTCCATTTCTTTGAAACCAGAGCCGTTCGCAGGAAAGAATCAGTTTTAATAAATCCCTTTCTGGTTTTTTAAAGGGAATTGACACAAATTTTAAGTTTTCTCTTATTTTTTCCCCAGATTGAAACAAGTTTTCTTATAGCATTCCCAATAATTAAAACTGAGCTAAACTGCCAAAATGGCCAAAAAGGACAAAAGAAAACTCCACAAAAGTGTTTCTACTGCCCTAACCAGAATGTGGAGCTTTGCAAAAACTCAAGACTTTCAAGTTTCTGTCTGGGTATTTTCTCTGGGACACGCAGACCTGTTTCGTGCAGCTCCATGTCATGCTGTTTTTTGTAGTAATTTTGTAGGACATGAACACTGATATTAAGAGTAAAGTAACTCTTTTTTGCGCCTTCCTCTGATTTCCTTTTCCCTCTTTGATGTTCACCTCCTACTGGAACATTTTCCCTGATTCTCGGGTTGAATGCAACTTGATTCACATCTCATGCCAATTACTGTGACACTGTCAGAACTACACCAGTTTACACCACCTGAGCAATATGAGTATTTAGCAGCGGTATCAGTCCTCTGCCTCCTCTATCAAGATTTCTGCCACAGGTGAAGGTCTTGAATGAAAGGTGACTCCTTCCCTCCTCCCTCAGAAAAAAAGGATAAGCAACTTCATTAATGCCTGTATTAGTTAAAAATTAAAAAAAAAGGAAAAAAATTTAAATCACAGCTGAAATTTGTAGAGTTCCTTTATTTTATTCACAGTTCTAAAGAAGTGAAATCATATTGCTTATGGACCACATTCTCCCACCCCACCAGCATCATTTCTCAGGGGCAAAACCACTTTTATCATTTTCCCACCTTGGCTGTTCTTCCCTGCATTGCTGCTCCATTTCCTACTTCAGACCTACAAGGGAACTGCCCTGAGGGCTGGCTGACACTGGACCACACTGAAAAGAAATCTTTATAAACTGATTCACTTGAGCCCCTACGCAGAACTGCAGTGACACCTCAGCAGGAGGAGCACTGTGGAAAAAGGGAACAACTGGCTGGAGAAGGGTGGGATACTCTTAATCTGCCTTTGCTGCCAGGGAAATTGTAATGAAGAGCCATCCTTTCCTTGTCTTTCTTCTTTCTTGTTCACCTCTGGGCAAGGACCATGTTTATAAAAACACAGATAATTGGAGTATGTTAGAAACACATCCAACAAAAATGACAATTAGGGGGAGTGAGAGAGTAGATTAGAATTTTCTGCCTAGATCTGCACTCATTCCAGATTCAGCAGTGGGCTCAGGGATCTGGCTTCAGTTTTGTTTGTGCATTTGTTTGTTCACCTTTTTTATGTGTTTTGTTTCATTTCACATAATAAATACAGACACAGGTATGAATGATGTGAATCTACACAAATTTCAGGATATGACTTTGGCCGTTTGGTCCAGAACCCATCTGAACTGGAACCCAAGTAAAAAGATTTTTTTCCCATGTAATACCTATGTTAAAAATGTAAAAAAAAAACACAACCCAAACTCAAATTCATAATGCTGCTCTTCTACCTTCTTAAAATACAGGGCTGTAAATACATCTGATTTGAGGCCTAATGTGTGACAAGATTCACACACAGTGATAATATCTTCTATTAAAGCAACGGATATTGTTAGAACTTCAGCACTCCTAATTTTCCTTGAGAATCTCACCATTCTATGCAACATCTTTGGCATATACACAAACCCAGGGTCTCTCAACCCCCAGTGGGTCCTACAGGCACAAATCCATTATCACAATATCCCAAACACAGGGAAAAAACTGTCAGGTGTAGCAGGGAAGGAAGTTTTTTATTTGTCTTTCTGTTATGGACTTCAAATTGAATCTCTCAGACAATATCCAGAGTATCTGCTCAGCATGAAAACAAAGAATGATTTTTTTTTTCTTTTTTGATGAAGGCCGAGGTGTGTACTAATGTCTTGAGGGCTGAGGGCTGAGAGTGTTTCAAACATCTATTACCATAAATTAGCCCTAAAATACTGGCAGCTGGCAGCCCTGTAATTCTCTGATCTCCCTTCCCCAGTCTGCAGAACAAACACAGGCGTGGACACTCTGTGCTCCCCGCTGGCCTGTATCGGTTTGTGCCAGTGGATGTCTTGATGTGGTATCTTGAAAAGAAGCTTTGCTTGTCTGTTTGCACATTCATCTGAGCCTGAGTGAGAAATAACTCAAACACCCTCTTACCAAGTGAAAATACTGAAGTCTGACTTTCTGATACAAATATTCCAAGTGGGAGCTTTAGCAGTGTGAGGCATGGTGGGCTGTGAAGAAGATGTGTCCAATCCTGAAGCTTAAGCCCTTCAGTGGAAGGCATCCACCTCTTCCTGGGGATTTCAGCCACACACTCTTCCCCTACCCCAGGTTGCTCCAAGCCCCGTCCAACCTGGCCTTGGACACTTCCAGGGATGGGGCAGCTACAGCTTCTCTGGGCAACCTGTGCCAGGGCCTCCCCACCCTTACAGGGAAGGGTTTACAATTTAAATGCAAATTGCGAGATGTGGCAGCACTTTACATCTACATTATACTCACTTTTTCCTGGTGTAAAGGCCTTCTGAGAGGAGAGAGCAGGCGCCAGCCATTGTGTCTAATGGTCCTGAGTGTTTGTGTGCCAGCAGCCAGCCTGGATAATCCTCCACACCACTGGGAACCATGCATTAAAGATACTTTGCCATCCTCTCCTCTGTGTGGGCACTCTCAGAGCTCTCCAGTCCTTGTCTCCCACCAGGATGTATTATGTCTGTACTCACTAATTTCACAGCCTGTAAATTACAGGCATACCCTGAGTATTTTCATCACATTAGAGAAGGTTAATTTAAGCAGACAATCAACAAAAATACAGAAAACTAGTTTAGAAAGAGGATTTTGCTGTGTCTCTGACAGACAATGAATTCACAACCCCAACATCTGCCATCACTAGAGAGAAAATGCTGGAGGAAAAAAAAAAGGGAAAAAAAGAAAGGAACTCATTGCTGTTTCCTCTGATGAGTGGTGAATTTCAAATTAGCATTTTAATTACTCAAGCCAGACTTTCATCTTGTTTGATGATCACAAGAAATTCCATAAACAACAAGTCATCTTGGTGTGTCAACATGTGCTGGGGTAATGCAGAACACACCAGGGGTTGGCCTGGGAGACTGTTTCTGTTCTGGAAAAATCCTGCAGCATTAATTGTTATGAAGTATTTATTTATAGTTTTATATAGTTTTTATATAGTCTATATAGCTTTACGCTTTTGTACCTCCCAAGAAAAACTTACAAGACTGTTGTACCTGAGGTCTTTGGTATAAATTGCATAGATTTATTTTCTGGCAGATCCTACAGCAAATCCATCAATAGGACCCTAAGCATCTCAACATGTATCACTTGCCTGAGCAAATCCTTTAGCAAATCCATCCCGTATCATTTCAGACACCTTTCTGTGTCCTTCACCTGAGTTAATCCTACAGCAAACCCGTACCTGGGGACTGATGGATGGGCTCCTCCCTGCAGAAGGTCTGGTGGTGATAACTCCACCACCTTTCTGTTTGTATAACCAAAAAACAGCAGGGCATTTTTTTAAGTTCCTGTTCAGTGTCAGGAAATTCTGTGTCCTTAGGGGAAGGAGAATGAGCACAGATGAGGTTATCCTTGCAGATGAGGGGTGCAGCTTTGACTATGCTGAACTTTGCACGCTTTCTGCACCACAGTAACACCAAGGGGTTTGGCATGGGACAGACTCCTGCCACAAGCTGTGTTTTCCAGAAGCTCAAGGATGTCATTGCTAACAGAGATGCCAACACAGACTGCTCCT
The DNA here is from genome assembly GCA_013400655.1 of Mystacornis crossleyi. NCBI lineage: Eukaryota > Metazoa > Chordata > Aves > Passeriformes > Timaliidae > Mystacornis > Mystacornis crossleyi. The sequence continues at coordinate 23,074 of VYZQ01011686.1, forward strand.
GTAATTCCAGGCACTGGCTTCGACACCTCATGCTTTGCCTTGAGCGGAAAAGCCAGCAGGTGGAAAGATGTACTCAGCTTTGAACATACAGCTTGGTGCCGAAGATCCACAAACGTATCAATGAACTGACATGAGCAAAGATGCTTTTATTGAAATCTTACAAATACTCAGAAAGGTTTTAGTCTTAGCTTTAAGACTTAAAATGGTTGATCTGGGGATTTGGATTATTCCAATCCCTTGATTTGAAGAGATCTGGAATTGATCAAGATGAGGATGGGCCCTTTGGGCCCTTGTAGACCATCGTTCTTAATTTTTATTGTCTGCCCACTTCATGCATTTTTTTCTCTCATTTTGGTTTGCTGATTTTGGTTTTTTTCCTGTGAAGACTTCCTTTTCCCTCCATTTTTATGTGATTTCTCATCCTCTCTGGATGTCCATCGCAGCAGCCTTCTGTAATGTAAAGCTACCTGCACATCATGGATGTATATCCATCATCTATGAAAATACCACCTTGTCTCCGTAGTAGTAATAATAAAATATCAGGACCAAATTTATTTACTTGAGAAAAAAATTACGCATGGGGGGCAATCATTTATTCAGAGCAAAGAAAACCAAAACAACCAAGGCAGCAGTGCCCGTTTCATTAAGTGGACAAATCAGAGTTTTTAAGTTCTTGGCAGTCTGATGGATAAAGGTACCTTGTCAGAAGGTCCCTCTGGATTGAATTATGAAAAAAAGAGAGGAAAATCTTGGGAAGAAAAGCAGATTTGTGGTGACAGAATGAACAGATCTGACTGGAGCTCTGGTTTCTGTGGTGCAGCTATCCAAGGTGCTGCCAAGTGTGTGCCCAGATACCAACACTGGCTGGACACTGGGTCTCTTTCCTTTTCTTTTTCAAAGTGGTCTTGTCAAGTTAATCCTTCACTGCAGCTTAATTCTTCTTACTCCCCACATCCTATTCCTGCATTCCCATCCTTTAATCATCAGTGAGGCCGACCAGACTAATTCCTTTCTTACAGTATATTATTTATGCATTTATGTTATTTTCCCCTCAAAGGTCCAAAGGTGGACATGGCTCTGTAACTTAGAGAAGCTTGTCAAGCACCAGGAGCAGAGCCATGTAAATCCCACAGGGAAACACATCATGCCCAGTGAAATGAGAGAACAAAAATTACAGAAATTATCCCTACTCCCCTTTCCCCATTTTGCCCCTGAAGCCTCACATCCTCTACATCCCATTTTTCCCTTTCCTCCTTGCAATTCCAGCCCTTGCCCCATCCCTCTAACACCCACAACAGTCTGGTAGAATTTCACCATTGCAGGCACTTCACTTCAAATCCCTGAGCAAGGCCAGGGTACAGAGGAGTTTATTATATCATAAATTAGAACATGAAAAGCTAATACATTTTATATATTTGTCCGAGAGGGAGAGAGAGAGGAGGAAAAACCTTTGCTGCCAGGTTCCTCATAGCAAATCTGTCATGCTGGAGAGAGGCTGCTGGAACAGAAGTATTTACAGATAGACAGAGAGAGCCCTGGTGCAGAATAGCAAAGCTTCTGCTGGATGCTCCAGGGCTGTGGCAGGAGCCAGGATAGAGTTCTCAAGCCAAATCACACACAGCCCTCCACAAGCACCTCAGCTCTTCTTGTGTGGGGATAAGATGATGCCCAACAGAGCCATGGGGAAGCTCTCTGTGGCCGCTGGGGGCTTGGGGTGGCTGAGGAATCAGGAGGTGATGCTGGTGTTCGTATTGTGGGTCTGAATTTACCTGGTGCTGCTTTACAGAAAAAAGGGGGGGAAAGCAAATCCAGAGATGGGCAACGGAGCTGGGGAAGGGTCTGGAGCACCAGGAGCAGCTGAGGGAGCTGGGAAAGGGGCTCAGCCTGGAGAAAAGGAGTCTCGGGGGGACCTTCTGGCTCTGCACAACTCGCTGACAGGAGGGGACAGCCAGGTGGGGGTTGCAGTCTGCTGCCAGGGAACAGGGACAGGACAAGAGGACATGGCCTCAAGCTATGTCAGGGGAGGGTCAGGTTGGACAACAGGAAGCATTTCTTCACTGAAGGGATTGTCAGGCATTGGAACAGTCTGTCCAGGGAGGTGATGGGATCATCACTTCTGGAGGAGTTTAAAAGGTGTGTGGATGTGGCACTTTGGGATACGGTGATGTTAACAGTTGGACTCAATGATCCTACAGGTCTCTTCTAACCTTAATGATTCTGTGATTCTAAGTCAGATCCCAGATAGACTAATTCAGAGGAATTTTCTGGGAAATCTTTTCTACCTGCAAGGCACACATCCCTATGGCTTTCTTGCTCTGTGCTCATTCCAGGTGGATTGTCCCATTTTAGTTGAGCTTTTGCCCAGTCCCACTGCACCTCCAGTCTCTCTGACATTGCATTTCTGCTGCCTGGCAGATCCAGTGATGATGGGCTTCATATCTCTTCTTCCGAAAGCCAAAACTCAAGGCAGGAAGGTGTTTTCCAGACATCATCTCCCTTGAAATAGTCAGCACATCAGACTTAATTATGACAAAGAACAACAAGAAGCAATAATAATTAAAACTTAGAGTCTCCTGCACAGATGAGAAAATAAAAGGAGCTCATGCTGGCAGGAGCATGGTGTCTGAGGCCGGCATTCCACACAGCCAGGTCCTTTACCCACAAGGATGAAGCATGGGAGATAGCAGTGGTGGTGCCTGCAAGAGTTTAGCTGAAATTACCCCCAAAAGATGTTTCTCCAGGCTGAACTGTCTTTCAGGCAGCTGCTGAACTGGTGAGGGAAAGGCAGTAGTTGTTGTTTTGGTTATTTCAGCCTTTACCATCCCCAGACCTCAGGACACAGCTGGAGGCACAGCTGGAGGCAGATCTGTGAGACTGTTGCTCTTGGGAGCATTTATCCCTGGGGGTAAAGGTGCACTCGGACACAGCATTGATAGAAGGAATGGTAGAGGAACAACCAAGGAAACCCATCTCATCTGCCATCATGTCCTGATATCAGCTGAGAGCAGCACAGCAAGAGGGAAAGCATACAGCAATTCTTCCTCTGAATGCTCTTCCAGACTTGGAAAACTACATTGCAGTGGCTGAGTTGTTGCCCCCTGTGGTCCTTCCTCGGTCCTGTTTCCTTGGCTTCTGCCATGGCTATGGGTGTCACTGCACGCACAGTTCTCAGATCTATGCTGCTGCCACCCAGGTCTCTTTGCCCAAAGCAGTCCCTTTTTCACAGAATTTTGCTCTCTCCACCCTTCAAACTCCCTCCTTTGCTCCTCTTCCCCAGACCCTTTGCTCCATGTGGGAGAATGACCATTGGTAGTCCTAAAATAAGGGGCAGACACCAAAACATAGAGCTCAGAAGAGCAGATGGAGCTGGGCTCCACCATGGCTCAGATCCATCTCTCTCCAGAACTTTGCTTGGCTCCCAGTGTTCTGTCCCGTCCTCCTTGCCAGGGTAGCTTTTCAGGCATTCACAGAAGCTGCCAGACAAAACACTCCAAATTAATCCCACTCTCTTCCTCTCTCTTTTTAGAAACTTTTAATTAGTCCCCAACTCAGCACCATTATTAGTCTTTGTTATTAAGTATTAAAAACTGCTCACCCCCAGCTCCTTCTCCCTCTGCTTTCCTCTTCCAGCCCTTTGTTTTAATTGTTATATTTTTTCATCAGTGATCAGCCAAGCTTCCCTAATGATCTAGGCTCATTTAAAGGGTTTATAACTCCGGCACAAAACTCCAATAAAAAAGCGGCAGCCTTGCTGAGAACCTCATGGGGCTACTCAGCAGCCAGGAACACAAACTCATTTAACACTTGCCTCTTCTCCCCTTTTCTTAAGTCACCATCACCCATTCTGTCAAAGTATCTTCCTCTGCACGCACAGAAATCTTTCGTTTTTCCTTTTCCACATCTTTCCCTCTCAATTCTTTTTCCCTACAGATCAAGACGGTAGAACTGGAAAAAGCCTTGATGAGGCACGTGGTGGAGTTAACAGCAAATAGACCAAACCCACTGTTCCTCCCAGCCTATTCCCTGCTGAAGCTGCATTCCTGTCCCCTCTCAAGAGGAAAAACATAAAGAGTTGTAGTGAGGCTGAGGAAAGAAATTATCTGGCTGTATTTCTCCTGAAGTATATTTAGCAGTTGCAAGTTACCCCTCAAGAGAGCTTAAAAGCCTCTTTTACAAACCTACAAGTTGGCACTGCCTTTCCCTCCTTGCTCTTCGCCCTTTGCAAAGGTGTAGATTTACGCACTATAGACAAAGGGTTGCTTGGCAGACTCTCAGGAGTCTTGGACCAGCTTCCCATCGAGTACAGATGCTGCTTCCAAACCTGTCTTTAGCCTTGTGCACAGCCAGCAGGAAATTCATGGGGATCCAAGCAGGAGGGGGAGTGCAAGCTCTTCCCCAGGAACAGAGACTATGACCTAGACTCAGGTAGGCTCTAATATGACCTACTGGGCTTCTTGCCCGTGGGCTTGAGCACTGGGCAATCAGCCAGGGTGAGGGGCAAGCCAGGAGAACCCATCCTTCCTACAGTGACCTCCTTGTACCAAGCTTTTTGAGGGAACCTCACGAAAGTTATTCTCTGTTTACACACAAAACCCTTCTGAAATGAGGAGGAAAGAAGGGAGTGTGAGGGGTAAAAAGGAAATGAGTAGAGCAAGGCACAGGGTGGGTTTATGTCACCTGCCTTTAGCCATCTGCCACGTGGGTACTTCCATCTGGGCTGTCACTCTGGGCCTCTCCCTGGAAATGCCATAGGGAAAATGAACACTTTTAACACCCTGGTTACCCTGCCCTTGTAAACCAGTGGAATGCTGACCTTTTTGCACTGAAAAACCCCAGTTCTTCCAGCTGATATACTTCCCGAAGCCATCCATTTCAATATTACGCAGCAAACGAGACCATTTAAATGGTCTTGCTTTGAAGCCACTATTGCTCCCAGGAATGTGCCTGAAAACATCCCACACACGGTGACCATGGGAGTCACAATTGTATTTATACACTTGACAAGCAGCCTTTTGTTCTCACTTGAAAGGAGCTCAGCTGAAAGGCCCAGCAACATGTTCAGTCATCTTCAAAAAGCTGGAATCATTTGGTGGGAATAAACAATTGGAGCTCCTCAATTGGCCATTTGAAGAGGACAGTTTCCCAAGGAACTTCAGCACTATCCTCCCTTGTGTGGCTGCTGGGCTGCTCTGGGAGACGATTTCTGGAGCTGGTTGAGCTGCTTTGACACGTATTTATCATCAGCAGCTTGAGTTTTGGGGAGAGAGAGAAATGGCAAAAGGAAACAAATCAACCCATTAAAATATTTCATGAAAGGTGGAAAAAATCATAAGGTTTTGGGGTATTCAATAGTATTGGATTTTCAACTTGGGCTGAAAGTGCAGCACACTAAGTAGGGTCTGTGGAGGATGCCTGCAATTAGAGACCTGCTTGGTGATACAGAGCTGTCTTCTCCTTGTTTCCAGCTGCTACATTTAATTAAAAGAAAGCTAAACAATCCATTACATTAAATTACTTTCTGCACATTGCTTTTCCACATAGATAACTGAAATGGTTGCCACAGGGATGTTATCTGACGCAGGCTGCAAAGAAGATAAACCATTCTCAGAATTATTCTATTCTTGCTTGAAATATCACCCCAACAACCTGATCAGGACTCATTCCTGACTGCGTGAGGGCCCATGAAACTGGTGGGGATTCACCAGGAATGTGAGGGGCATTAATGGACTATAATCCCAGCCTCATCTTGTTTATTCCTGCATCATGTCACAAGATGATGAGGATGCCAAATCACTGTAATGTTATGGCAAACAAAAGAGCTTCTTTCATGTTTCCTCTTTCTATACTCTGTCACCTTTACTGTTGGTGATTGAAATCTCAGACTGCGTCTGAATCTGGTTCCTGGATCTGAATTGTTTATTCAAAGGAAACGAGCTGGTTTTACACATTTCTTTAAGACACTGTATTTTCTTACATGGCAATTCTCACTACAGGACTTATCCCGTGTTGCTACATCAGCAATGCACCTTCTAAATGTCCTTCTGTGGGGTGATCAGGCGCTGTTCACCTGCCTGTCAGCTTCCAGCAGGCTCCTCTCTGTAGGGCTCTGCCGCACGACACCTCCTCCCCCCAGGGTCTGTGCTGCTGTGTGCTCCTTTGTGCTGCTATGTGCTTATCTTTCCCCATACTTCACCACAGAATCTGCAGTAAATAAAATCGTACCATGAGTTAGTCTCTACCTCAGTTGCTTCTTCAGAGTTTCTAATCAGTACCAAATCATCCATATACCTTGTTTCACTTCTAACTTAAATAGTCCTTTGATATTAGCAGTCAAGTATGCCAGGGATATCTTGAAATACCTCGTGGAAACAGAATTTGTAGGAAAACTCCTTGTCCCTGTGGGCGTTTTGTTTTCCTTTCAATTCCTGTTCAAAGAAGGATAAAAGAGGTTTGGAATTTTCCTCAGTAACCCCTTAGGCCACAGAGCAGACTTTGCCTCCTGGAGAGAAATTCCTTAGGAACACAGCCTGAGTCCAGACTGTAGCAGGGAAGGAGATGCTGATTAAAGCCCTGCTCTGACAGCCACTGTGTGCTGCCACCAAGCCCCTGCCTTGCCACTCTGCCATTTCAAAAACATTCAGGTCTTAAAGCAGCTCCCAAGTCATGGCCAGCTTGAGGCAAAACCAACCTGGACTGGCTTCAGGAGAACTGAACAAAAACAACATCCTGTCTCAACTCTGCTGCCTTTGTTACAGCTCTGCCCTTAGTTTCTTCACTCCACACCACTTTCCCTCTGAGATAATTGTTGCCAAGTGGCTATTTTGAACATGGTTGAGTGTAGATTCTTAAAAGAGAGACAAGCTTCTGCTTCTGTCTTGCGGACTATTCATGCTTTATTCCCCATCTCAGACAAAAACATTCTGAGGGTATCTGTTTACTGTTTGTGCATAATGCATTATGGTAGGAAATGGCGTCTTCCTCCCTCATTTTACAGTGTTTGCACCTCATCCTGGGGTGACCTCCCAGTAGCAGCATGGACCTTTACAACCACAGAGCTCCAGCACTATCACTCTGTCCCTGAGCCAGCCTTCCACAAGGCGAATGCCATTGGCTTTGGGTTTGGGCACATAGCGGGAAATGTATTCACTGGCTCGACCCAGAGTGGCAGCCTCACTCTCACATTTACCCTATTTGAAGCCTATAAACTGCTGGACTGGATTTTCAGTTATCAACATCTTCTTAACCCAAGTGGCATTAGCTGAGTCCTTCAGCAGTCTCATCCAGACAAGCATCTTACTCAAATACCTTGGGAATTATCCCATCCTCTCTGAATCTGAGGTCATGGGGCATACAAGACAGAAATCACAGATTCTGGTGGTAGCCATGAGAGAGGAGGCTTTATGAGAGGAGGAAGAAGGAAACTCAGGCTGTGTCCACTTTATCATGGTCATAGTAAATACCAAGCTTTTGGTTTTACAAGAAAAAACTTTGCCAATTAATTGCCCACTGGGAAACATCCTGCTTCCCCCTGCTTGTGTCTTCATACAAGGAAGTTATTCCTGCAACTTTATGGAATGAAGAAAACCGTATGTCACACTGGAGACTTCTCCTTCACAAAAGACCCATAAGCCAACCCAAAAGGCAGTAGGTCAGACATATAAACAACTAATTTATATTATACTTATTTTATTTTCTCTCTGTTTTTAATTCTTCCCTAGCAACATAAGCTATTCACCCTCAAAGCTTTCAGCCTCTTCTGAAATTTCGATGGTCATCTCACTGGGCTGCATTTGTATCTGGAGGTCCCCATCAGCTCTGGGCAAAGATGGAGTGAAAAGAGTGATGTTTTTCAATCCCTGCAGTCAGGTCCTCAATGTTCCCAGCATCTGACTCTTGCCTGCAGAGGTGTGAATCGAAGTCTCGTTTCCCATGTGGCCATGCCAGATGGTTGGCTCAAAACCCATCATTTCTTTACAGCAAAACTCACTAGACAGAGACAGTAACCGTAAGACGTATTGGAACCTCGAATCTCATATAATTTAGACTGCCAACACCCATGCAAAAGATCCTTCACCCTACTCCTTTTGTCAGCTCTTCAAGAATGGCTTCTCTGCTGAAAACATCCTGAAAGATTTCAAGGCAGTGACAAAAATACATTCTTACAGTCAGCCTGCATCTTCTTTTTCTGAAAGATCTTGTTGTTGCTTCTGAACTTTGAATGTCAAATTACATTCAAGGATCATTTTGCATGCCTCAAAAGGCAGCACTGCTCCCAAGGAATGCTTGGAAGCAGCTGTGCAGGTCAGCACATCACATTCCAATATGATTTCATTGTCTGTGGCCCACTGCAGGGGGTTCTGGAATTTGCTGGGGGTGGACACCTCCAACCACATCACACTGTGCCTTCTACAGAAGAGTTGGGAATGCTGAGTAAGTCCCTGCCCTGGTGAAATTGTCAAGGGAGCGCTGGAGAGAACATTATTCAGTAAAGCAAATAAAAATTTTGGAAGGAGACTGTGTTGAAAACAATCATATGCTTGGGAAATCTGGCTCTGTGTGTTTAGTGACCACAAGAGGTCAGGGCATCAGTTTTCCATTGCATCTTAAAACCAACATCTCGAAAAGCCTGGAGCTAGGATACTATTTTAGCTGAGACTGTTCAGTTCAGAAATTCCATTTTTAAACATTCCTTAACAGAGGTTACCACAGGAGCAACAGCTCTTCTTTTCTTTGCACTTGAGTCTATAAGAGTAATAGTCAGGTTTGCCTTTCTTTATATTCCAGGTCTTGCTCCACAGTTTGAGGGTGTACAGAAATATTATATTTTATACTCAAAGCCACAATCAACACCTCCATTTCCTTAGCACGACCAGGCTTCCTTAATTAGGAATAAACCATGCTGGTGACAAAGCTGTCCCAGGTGTGACCTCGGGTGTGTAGAGTTTCCTCCTGCAGAAGCTTTTAAGCATCACAAGCCTCCCTTTTCTCCCTTCCAAATCCACTTCTGCAGCCTGAATAAAGGTCAGTCTATGAGACAGAAAATGCATTACGTATTTCAACTCCAAATTAAGACTATTTCTGCAAATGTATTTCTCCATCTATGAGAGGTCTATGTCAGGGAGACAGATGAAAAAGGAGCTGTATAAAATAGTAACATTTTCTTTACATTTATCTATCTTTCTATCTATTGATCTATAAACTATAGGACCTGCGTACACACTTGCCCTCTGAGAACCACTTTCTGTGGCACCTCTTTTTACTAATGTGTCACGCGGTGCGTTCACACCCGGAGCTGTCCCTCCAGTGACCCGGCTCCCTNTAGGAAGGGGGTACATGGAACGAACCAACTGGGATACAAAATGCGAACTGAATATGAAATATAAACGCAAACAAAAAGGTACCGCTACAGTAATGTAGTTATTCTAGAGAGTGTTCTGCCCAGGCGCTAACTGGGCTTGACCCAGTTTGGTGTATAAAAACAGACAGGATTGCTGCCTGGGATATTAGATGATGAATTTTTCATACACAGCTTTGTTTCACTGCGAAGTCCAGCCTCAGTCCCCCCTCTGTCTGCAGCATGTCCCCTTTAGCCGGTCCTGCTTTGTGGAATTGCATGTCTTTGTTTACTCTGCATGGTGCCAAGAAATGACTTTCTTCCCCCGCTTTTTTTCTTTTCTTTATTTTTGAAGTGAAAGTTATTAAGCTATTTCTGGCATAATACCTCTAAATGCCGAGTTCGTGAGAGGGAATTTTAACTTGGTTAATCTGACACAAATGAAAAACTATTCAAGGCTTGAGATGACTGGAAAGTTTAGTGTCATGGCTTTTTCAGGAGAAAAAGAGGGTTCTCAGCAAAATTTCATTTGAACACTTGACGTTATTTATTTCCTTTAAAGTGTTGGGCATGGCTTAAAGACACAGGAAAAACTGAACTAATGGTTCTGCTCAGTGCTGAGGGGCACATGGGGCAGAGAGAAAGGCAGAGGGGATGGAGAGTGTTCTTATTGATGTGGGACACTGGGTAACTGCTCCCACTGGGAGTTGCATCCTGCAGGCTTGCCACAGGGCTGGAATGGAAATGTCACTCCCTTAAAAGTTAAATTTCAACTGCTATAATTTCTGTGATTATTATCAGCAGAGGAAAATGTGAAGGAGAAGCTCACTGTGATACAGAGACCTCGTATGTCCGAGATAATTCTTTTCCTTGTTCAAAACCATTACATCTGAATTAAAGACATCTTGGAATGCTCCTCAGCCAAAAGCTTTTCCATTTTTTATTTGTGTGTCTGGAAGCAAAAAGAAACAGAATCTCCCAGAGTTAAGCTATGCCAGTGCTCAGAGGGTTGGTCCCAGTGCAGTGTGCAGACAGTGGATAAACTCCCATGTCCAGGGAGACAACCCTCAGGAGATCTGAGGACCATTTTCAGAACTATGCTGTGAACTGGTGCAGTTCCATCATCTTTTCCTCCTCGAAGGAGTGAGTGAGGTGCGTGTTTGTGTGTTGCTTTCACTCCTGAGCAGCAGCTGGGATAAACGGGCTGAAGCTTCCCTCTACTTCTTGCTCCAACAGCCATGTATCAGGTTTTCCACAGCTGAGCTGAAACCCGTGACTCTTAATCAGTTTCATTTGTGAAATGTTCTTCTAATTGATCAGAGAGAGACCAATTTCAGTGTGGGAAACTGAACCCTCAGAAAATTAATTACCCGCCAGGCTAAACCCATTTCCTTTGGCCCAAATACAGCTTATTGTACGTTACTGAGAGATGACTGGCTGTCAAGAGAAAGGCAATGCAATAATTCTTTCTAGGACACGCTACATTGGAAGCAGATAAAGTGCTGCTGGCTGAGGGCAGTGGCTATGCAGAGTGGGGAGGTGGCACAGGGAAAGGGGAAAAGGGACAGTAAATACATGGCAAAAGGCTCAGAGGGAGTAGAGATAAGAGAACGGAGAAAATACACAAATTTTAAAATCCCAGATTCTCCCAGGGATTAGTCACTACAGAGTTTGCCTTTGGGGACAAGGGGTTTTAATATTTCCTGTGCCTACTTGGTGCACATTTTACACCTGTGAGATATGGAGGGAGGTCACAGACCCCGGGCAAAAGACACAGGCAGAGAGATATCTTTTTTTGCTGCGATGCTCTGGTAATGAGGGTAGTGAACTTAGCAAGGTTCCACAGCCTCAAGGCAGGAAGGCTTAGAATAACTTCTGTAACTGAGCAGAAAGCATCAGGGAGTAAAAGTAACCTGTCTTTCCTCCTTTAGGATGAAGAGACGTGGAAGATCCAGGGACTCACTGGTGGCTCCACAGGAATGTGAATGAGGGTGTTACACACTGGTGCAGCCCATCCCCGCTCCCGGCATGGGACTTGTTGCTCTCACAGCTGACTGCCATCTCCTTCTCTCTTTCCCCTTCTTCATTTCCCCTTCTCTTCCAAGGGCTCCTGGTATCAGGATATCAAACTCAAAGCCCTCCAAGACAGGAGGCATTACAGATCTTTTAATTAAAGTCAATTGGGTAATGGAAGTAGCAGGAGTATGTTCCCATTCTATGAATGGATAAATTAAAACTCTCAGCAAAGACAGCAGACATGGAGTCTGTGTGGGGAGCAGATTTTAGATGGAAATCCTAATGGCTCCCATCTTTAAGCTAATGACATCCTGCTCACACAACTCTGCCGGCTTCCAGGGTAGCAAAATAACTGCAGAGGGAGCATGGATCTCCTTTTTAGACTGGAGCTTCAACAGTGAAAAACATTACTGTTACAGGATACTCAGGCTGCAATCCCCTGACAGTAAGAGCCAGCTACTCTCCAGCTGCTCCAGGTTAATCGAAATACTTCCTTGGCTAGACCCCAGCACAAAACAAAATAGGATTTACAGCCAGAGTAAAGCTATTCAAAGAGAAAGGACAAAGGTTTATCAGCAGCCAGAACTTTTCAGGAGCAAAGAACTTAGTGATGTCTGCGTCAACAATGTTCTCGTGCTTCAGAGAGCCCTCAATGCAGATTGCTTGGGGAATACCTTGCCCTGGTGGAAAGTTTTAACCCTTTGACTTTTGAAAGGACAGGGTCTAGGTGTATTTATTGGAAAACCTCAAATTCAAGCAAAATAATCTCTATGTTGCTGCCAGCCTTTTATCAGCTTCTGTGTGGAGGTGCTCAGGAGCTCTGTGTAAATGTGATGTACTTAAGAAACAACGGTTGAGTGGAATGACCTCTTCAAATGCAGATGTCAGGTGTCTTTAAAGCCTGGGGTTCAAGCATCACAAAATTAGGTTAAGGCTCCTATTCTGCTTTCCGTCTCTATCCACCTTTTTCTGGCTCCAAGAAAGAGGATGGCATAACTGAGAGTCAGGCTCAGTGAGATTCTCAGGGGAAAACACAATTCTACAGTAATTCCTAACGGTACATTGTGGAATTTTCTTTTTAAGACAGGATGTTCCTTCTTACATACCCTGCATCAGAGACCTCTGTTCCCACAATCTGGAGTGCTCCAGGGCTCCATCTCCCTAACAGGTAACTGGAAGGAAGAAATACCCATCTATGGAAGAGGGAGAGAAACCTGGGAGCAGGGAAGAGGTGCAGGAAACAACATGTAACAGAGAAAATTGAAAAAAGTGCCCACTGAATCAATGATACTGAGATAATTGTTTTTCTATTTAGGACCTCCTATTTTGGCAGTGACACAGCCAAGGTGTAATACAGCTAGAACTCAAAATCGATGGAAATTAATCCATGGAGGTTTATGGCTACTGTTAGTTTCTGATGTATCCTGATAGTCTGCTAAGTAAACACCTCACTACCTGCCTCTTAATCCAGAGCTCACAGCTCCTCCAATCTCTCGCAGCACAAATACTTTTATTAACCCTTACTCTGTTTGAGTCAACCCTTCTCCTTCCGGGGGAAAGGTCAGAGCTCTCTGAAGTGAAATACCAGTTTTGAAGGGGTATATTCCATTTACATCATGACTGTGAGCCAGTATTTTTACAGGCAACTATGCTGTCCTGGGTTATATGGTATTCTATTACCATTTTTAGCAATGTTCCCTGCCTCCTCCCTCTGGACTATCATCTGTTAATGTGCCTATCAATGCTTTGTATGACTCATNATACAAGTACAAAACCACTCAAAAAAATATTGGTGAGTCAAGTCAGTTTAGCATTTTCCCACACATCAGCCGATCTACTGTAACAGAGGTTGTGTCCACTCTCAGCCCTTAGCTCTTGGATAAACTGCAAAACCAGATTGCTTGACTCCAACTTTTTTTTCCATGCTTCTCTGCCCCTCCATTCTTCTATTTTTCAATAGGAAAAGAAAAATAAGAAAAAAAATTTTAAAAGACAAAAACTATTTTCTAAATACTCATTAATTTTAACATCCAGAAAAGTTTGGTAGAAGATCAACACACACTTACTGAACAGAAATTCAGGAGAGCAGTGAGAGGTGAACAGTGACTCTCCTGGAGAATGGTGCTGGTCCAAGTGCAGCTCACCTGGCCATTCATTCAGTTCCCACTGAGGGGGAAAGGAGATGAGATATTACTCCATTACAGTATCAAATGTATAATTCATACAATGCCAATGAAATAATGATAAATGACTGAATTGTTCACAAAGGCCATTCTTCACACTTTAGCCCAGGTTAAAAAAATCTTTTATTCCTCTCTTCCAAACTTTCTGTTAATGACGCCCCTCCTTGCCTTTGCTTCCCTTGCAGCCACTTGGCAGAGATGCTCTAAAGACGCAGAAAAAGAGTTGTTGGAGAAGACACAGACAAGTTTTAGATACTGGGAAATTTTATTCAGTGAGGGTGGGGAGGCGCTGGCACAGATTGCCCAGAGAAGCTGTGGCTGCCCCATCCGTGGAAGTGTCCAAGGCCAGGTTGGAGCAACCTGCGGTAGTGGAAGGTGTTCCTGCCCATGGCAGGGGATGGAACAAGATGATCTTTAAAGTCCCTTCCAAAGTGTACTGTGATTCCAAATCTCCCTCCCTCTGTGTCTCCATGGACATCCCATTATACACCTAATTATCAACGCGTGTATGAACCAGCTCACTTTATACACATCCCTCTGTCATCTGATCTGCTTTAGACAACCTCTGGCCATGGTCTTCTCAAGAGATGTGTCTGCCTTTCAGTTTTCTCCCCTGCTCCACGGACAAGGAAGCATAACAGCATATTCCAAATCAATCCTTGGTTTGTTTTGTCAGTTGTTTGCTGTCTGTGAGATGACAGCAGCATGTGATAAACATAGGGTTCTTGCACATGCACTGCAAGAGTTTTGAGTCCACAAAACCAAACCACAGCACTATGAATCCTTGGGCTGGATGGGAAAGCTTCCATGCTCCTGGTAACTCACCTGCTGCTCACTCACCTGGCCCTGCCTGGTGTTGTTTATCCCTGGAAAAGGCGAGCCGCAGATGAGAAAGTGCTGGAAATAGAGCTGGTAAAGGAATTGCACATTTAAGAGCCCCAGCTTGACGCAGTGTGGGTGCGGTGGTGGTCTGAATGCCGTGTCCTTCCTGAAGCGTCTCGGCCCGCACCTGAGATGCCCAGGCGGTGCCTCAGAAGCACACTCACAGACATTCTGGTCACCAGTGCTGGTGGGAGCACACGCATACAGAGGCCTTTGCTGTGTCGTCGGGAACAAAAAGGTGGGAGGGACTCTTCCGCCGGAGTTCCACAGGTTTACTGCTGGAGGGGTCCAGGGGAGAAGAGTGCAGAAAACGGAGGGTCCAGGGATTTTATACAGGGACGGAACCAGGGGTGGTTACAGTGCACCAATCCAATCATCTGAGGTCTCAGAGGCGGTACAAAGGCGGAGCTAGGGTAAGGGGACCAACAGGGATACTGTAAGGGAGGGACCAAGGAACGAGGTCTAATGGGAGAGCAGGAAAGAGAGAACATTCTAGGGTATAGACATATAAGGGGTAAAAGGGGTGGGAGGCCAACAGGCCAATTGACAGGGGTAACTTAGCAACAGAGCCCTATGGGGCAAAACTATAACTTGAGGGAGGATACTCCTCAAACTTGGGTACCAGAGCCAGCACACCAATGGGCTTCTAAGACTCGGGGACTTTGCGAATCTTTATCCAGCCCTTCTGTGGGCTGGGCCACTGCAGCACCAGCTCTGTTGTGAAATGGATTGGGAGTGGTGGAAGTATCAGTCATCCCTCGCTTGGAGCTGCTGTACAGAGGTAATCAAAACCTGGGGAAAAACCTGTAAAGATCATAGCACGCAGATGGACGGACAGAGAGTGAGATCGATCACAAGCAAAAATAACAGTTTAAAATTGCATTTCTGATTGTGATCTGATTTTACCAAGTCCTGACTGCTCGGTCCAGTGGCACATGCTGTGGGAGCAGCCCTTTGGGGAATTAGTCCAGAGGCAGTGTCTGCACTTACAGGCCTACTATTGCAAACTTTTCTTATGCATATTTGAAAAGGTGAGAAAGCACAAAACAAGGATGTTTTCTAAAGGTCGAACCTTTCTTTTTGCTGGATCTTCCCCCCTCTGCTTGCTTTTATTTCCAGGTACTCCCTAAGGATGGATTGAGACTCCATAGCTCTTTGTCCTCCTTAATCATTGTTAGCAGCCCAAAAGATGAGATAATGGTGACCCGTCTTGGGGACTCCAAGATCCTGATTGTTCAGAAAGGTCATAGAAAAGCCACATTTCTAATCTTTGCGACAGAAGAGATTAACAGGCAGCCTTGCTGAGATGTTTAGGAGGAAAAAAAAAAGGAAAAGGAGAAGAAAGGTGATAGAAGGCTCTCTGGGTTTGACTTGGATACAAAGAGTAGGAACTGTGAAACAAAGCCATGACACCGCAAAGGAAGCAGGGAAAAAATTCCTCTGCAAAATACACAGGCACCATGAGGAGCAACTGGGAAAAAGTGTGAAAAGATACAAGCTTTGGGGAAAGAATATTCAGTGTAAGATGAGTCAGTGTGCTCTTCATTTCACCAGCATTCGAGCTTGCTGGCCTTCACCTCTGATTCCTACAGGAGTCTGCTACTGGTGCTGTTGTGGCTGAAAATAGGAATGGGACAGATGGAAAGACTAGATGGGATTTGTCCCCCATTTAGTCTATACAAATTAAAGCTGATAGACAAGACTCAACGAGTTGTCTAGGCTTCCTGTAGTCCATGGAGGAACCATCCCCCACAACAGGCAACTCCACCCGTAATAAAAGAAGTGACCAGTGAAGAGGGAAGAGATGACTCGACTCTAGAGGAGCTCATCTGTCTTTGGTTAAACAAAACAAAACAGGGTGATTGGAGAGCTAATCCCACCTCTCCTGAGTCAGAAATGTCCTACCCAAGAGCCTCTGAGGAGTCTGTTATGGCTGGAGCAGATTCTGGGACCACAAAGGGTCCTGCCCCATGCTCTCATCCCATGTTATATGTTGTGGAAGGACTGGAAAATGAACAAGCAGAGCTAAACACAAAAGGCTGTGTTAGACAGCACATGATCACCTTGTTCACTTCCATTTTGTTTGTATTTCATCCAAATGATTAAGGAATATGTTAGAGATTGTGATTCCTGTCCCAGTTTTGAGGACGTTCTGGAAGCAGATGAGAGAAGCACTTGGGGCCAAAGACTTAAAAATTCAGGTCCAGATTTCAAGCTTCTGAGATTTGAAGTTATTTTATGCTGGAAGTTTGGCTTGGACACATCTTTAGTAGCTGCTAGAATCAGACAGAATCTCCAAAGCTTTGGAAGTATTCCTAGTGCAAGAAATTACCAACTTCCATATTTTTGTTGCTCTTGATGTTTTTGACACCCAGGAACAAACTGTCTTCATTTAAATGAGATGAGAAAAGTACCTCCTGCAAATTATGCCATTTCTTTCCCCCATTATATTTTTCTGCATCTTCCAGTAGCGCTGTTGCAAAACCAACAGCAAACGGTCGAGTGGAACTGCAAAGACAATAACTTTAATGGAAAGAAACTGGGAACTGGAAGATGACACAGATTGCATTAGGGGGGAAAAAAGTGAAATAATATTTAATTTCCCTGGTCATAAATAATATGTCTGCCCACATTACAAACACATCAAATATGACAGGAAAAATAGGCAGTGACATGAGAAAATATCATTATTTCTTCATTAAATGTTTTATACACTTCTAAGTGCGGG
>VYZQ01011686.1:40296-54648 GCA_013400655.1 Mystacornis crossleyi
AGGGCCATTAAAGAAATGAATTAGGACTCCAGAAGTGTGCAGATGCAGAAACTAAAAGGAAAGAGGAAAAATATGTCATAGGCAAAACTTGGGACTTTTGTTAGAACCCAGTTCCTTTCCAGAAAGGAAGTGGGGCTCTTTTTGGGGGGCTCTGGATACTGGGCAGCCGTTGATAGGGACTGAATAATCCCATCAGGGCTGGTTTTGAGGTAAAAGAAAGGGATCTGCTCTGCCAAGTATTTTTAAGTAGTGGTGGTTGGGCAAAGAGGATTTGTACACAACACCTTGTAGAGTGCATCAGGCTGAACACAAAACTAGAGGCACTGGAAATTTTATGTTGATTTTGCAGAAAGCTACTGGGAATTTGGAAAGGTCATAGAGGTTGTGGGTGTAAAATAACACGTAGGCTTAGGGCCCAGCAGGGGAGTGTCTGGAGCCTTGCAGGTCCAGACGAGCTGCTCTATTTGCAAAGGGATTTACATTCCATAAGCATCACTCAGTCATCTTCCTCGATTTCAGTTTCTTGTGCACACTATCGTTCACCCTCTGTGGACCCCAAAAGCACCAACAGTAGGTTAGGGAGGGCAAAAAAAGGCTTCAAATGAAAGATGACATTTAGGCAAAAGGGAATAAATACTCCTGCATGTTGTTTCTTCACTGCACTCATGGCCTATACCTCTGTAAGAACTCAACACTGAGGCTCTAATTGTTTGTGTCTCTCTAATGATCCATCCTTTCCATTCCCCTCCAGTCCTGGTGACCAGAACACATCCATTCAGAGGAACATTATCCCCATCAGTTCTGCTCCAAGATACTCGGCATCACTCATCAACAAGAAGCCAAGGTCACGACACCCCCTGAAGCAGCAGGCACAGCTTCATCTCCTCTGCTCTCTGTGCTGCTGAGGAGCTCCCTCCTCACCCCCGCACTAATGGCACCAGCACTGTTCCCCTCCAGATTGTTTAACAGATGCTCCTGATAAATACCTGAGCAGCTGAAATTCTGCGGGAAATGGAGCGCAGCCGCCTGGCTGCTAGTGAAGGATAGGAGACACTCACAAGGTCTTTGGGATGGGTTTCACACGAGCAAAGGCGTTCAGCCCTTTCACCAGGATAGAAGGGTCTGGAGTCAGGGAATGGCATGGGCCTGAGTAGTACAAATTTTATAATGTATGATCATCTCACAGGTCGCAGGCAAAGGTAGGCTCTGCTAGAGGAAGTATCCTGGGCTGTGCCAGGTTAGAGGGTTCTCAGCTGCATCTGTGCAGGTAATGAATTCACTGGTAGCCAACAAACAGAATTTATAGTTTGAATAAATACACAGTATGTGTGTGTGTGTATGTGTGTGTATATACATATATTTACATGTGTTTGTTTATATTTGAGTTCCACTGTTCTCAAATAGCTATCTAATGTATTTGAGAAGACAAAGTGTAAACAATTCATCTGGGGCACAAGTTTGTTGCAGTCCTTTTTAGCTACACAGCCCTAGAACTTTTCCAGGTGTTGTCTCACCAACATTTAGCAGTCCAAGGTAATGAATGGTTGAAATATTAAGATTTTCCTCCCTTTTGACTTGCAAAATACAACCCTGCAAAATGCAATGTCCCTATGAAATCTCTTTTTCATCAAGAGAAAGGTTTTGTTTACAATAGTATCTCACAAAGCTTCTGCTGTCCCCAGAAACAGCATTCAAGATTCGAAGGGTCTAGCACTGGAACGAAATCTAACCCTGATGTTCCCATAGCACCATTTTGTCTCTTCCTAACTACGTTTGGTTTATGTCTACACCTTCAGTATTCCTTGAAGCACAGATTTTTACTAAGTATAAGGATGGGAAGGAGAAAAGAAGAATGAGGAAGAAGTGCTAAAGACAGAGAGAAGAAGGATGGTGGGTATTTTGAGAAGGGAAAAAATGAGCTGCTGGGGTAGTAGTTGTAGTTAATAAAGTGAACTTCCATTTTTACAGGAAATTCCTATTCTAAATCGGAAGCAGCAGCCTATGTTCTCAAACCTTGCCACAGAAGAGAAATTGTGTCAAAAGAAAAAATCACATGGAAACATCAAAATGCCGTAAGGTTTGGCACTCTATGCCATTACAAGCTATTTAAAATTAATGCCAAATGTAATATAAGATCCATACAAATTAGGTTGAAGAAAGATGTGAAAGTCAAGTGTTTTTCTGTTCTCAGAACAAAGTATTTTGGCATTATCAAAATGAAGTCAAAACAATTTAACTATTCTTCATCAAACATTTCATTGCAATTGACCTGGTCCTGGGAAACCTTATAAAAAACACCTTTAGCTTCCAACAGCAAACTGCTCAAGTTAATAACGGTCAAACAATGGGGAACAACTAGTTTAAAAAAACTTTTGGCTATTCAAACATGAGTAAAACGTGACAGACACTGCAGTTCTCTTGGTCTGGGTCATTGATATTTCCCTTTGTATCACAGACTCTAAAAGCCACAGACTGGTGTGTCCTAACCAGTGCAAGAAATATCTTTGAATAAGATCGCTGCCTGGAAATTGCTCCTGCTAATCCCTTTCAGCTCAGCCCTGTTCCTCCTGTTCCTGTGAAACCCTGCAGAAGGATTACAAACACGGACTCTGCAGTTCTTGGGTGGTGTGGAGTGCTGCTAAGTTACACAGGGTAGCAGAGCACCTCCCCTGTCCCTTGAGATGTCTTTGTGCAGGGCCCTGCTGAGCACCTGGCACTGCTACTGCCAGGAGAATGTGGCACAAGTTGCCCCTACTTTGCTTGTATTTGTAACTTTTTCTTTGCCTTTTAAACTGTCTTTATCTCAACCCATGTGTTATCTTACTTTTACCTTCCAATTCTCTCCCCCATCCTGCCAAGGGCGAATGAGAGTGTGGGGCTGATTTGCTGGCTGTGGTTAAACCATGGCAGTAACTCATCCTAAAATACTTCACCTCAAAACACACAGAAATACACTCAAGGCCACAGTCAGGTGTCAGAGAGAGCCTTTTGGGTCCATGGGCTGCACTCTTCTGGGAACTGGGCCATTAAGCATGGATTTAAGTGCTTTGCTTTAGGCACTCAAATTTAATTTGGGTTTGTTGCACAATTTCCCAGCACTTATGGTGCTACCCAGGAGAAGGTGATGTGCCTCAGCCCCTGGTGGCTGCTCTCAGCAGACCCTCTGCACAAACTGTATTCTCATTTCTGCAGTCACCAGAGCTCCTCCACACCTCAAGTCTGTACTTCCCCCTCTTTCCACTTTCCTCTTCCTCTATGGGCTCTTTCCTGCCCATCCTATGGAGGGGGGTGAAGCTACCACTGTCCATACCTGAGATTTCTGCTGCTCGGCCAGGGTCAAGGAGGTTTTTCTTTTCATTATCCTTTTATTGCCAACAGCCTCTGCATACAAGGAGCTCCATCAGTAAATCCCAGAGCACAGCAGGCTGGGTGCACACAGATTACCACGACCCATCAAACAGCACAAATGAGAAATAGGCAGCTGAGCATAGGCAGTGAGAAGAGCCATGTTAATATAATCAAGAAAACAGAGCAAATGCAACAGGGGAAATAATTAACAAACAAACAAACAAAAACAATTGTCAGCTTCCCACCACTGGAGATGCAGGTGGGAGATGGGAGCTTTCCAAGTTAAGAGTGGAATCTTCCACTCAGAGACTGCTGAAATTTCTGCAGCTGCTTCTTGTACTTTGCAGAGTCTCCCAGAAAAATCAGCAAATTGATTTCCAGGCAGAAAACTGTCCCTGAGCACAACGCTTTGATATTTAGGGGTTGAACAGGACTGCGTTCACTCTGAAATCTCATGACTTTGACCATAGCCTTGTTTTATGTCCAGGGCATCATTTCCCATCACCAGGACTATCTCCAGGTTTTGGTTGAAAGCAGTTGTGGCTGAAAGCAGTTTAGTTGAAACCAAGTAATGTGAAGGGAGGCAAAGAGAAATGGGATAAAAGAAAAGTGTGTGTCAAATAAAATAGGAAGGAAGATTTTAAGAGAAGGGTGAGAGAGACAGAGAAAAGCATTGCAGGTAACAGAAGGCAAGTGAAGGAGAAAAATGGGGAAGTGGGAGGACAGAATGAAATGCTGAGATACAAAAATCAACAAATGCATGAAGGCAAAGTGAAAAAGCCACATCTGGGTTTTCCATTCATATATATTGGTGCAGCTCCATCAAACCCTGGTGAGAGTCCAGTCCCCTGACTTTGCATCATAGAAGCATTCAGGCTGAAAAAGACTTCTGAGACCATCAAGTCCAACTACTCCTCCAGCACTGCAAGGGCCACCACTAAACCACGTCACTGAATGCCACATTTACATATCCTTTAAATCCCTCCAGGCATGGTGACTCCACCACAGCCCTGGGCAGCCTGTTCCAGTGCTTGATGACCCTTTACACGTTGAAATTTTTCCAAATATTTTTCCTAAAGCTCCTTTTACGGAGCTTTATGGATTTCATAGAGCTTTATGGATTGGCAGCACCTCAACCTGTGGCTCAGGCCCTGTGGGCTGAAGTCCAAGCAAGGATACATCATACACAGCACCATTCCTTCCTAGGGCACCGTCTCTTTATTGCTCCCAATTCCCCGGACTATTTGCTAAATATGATTGACAGGAATTTCTGTTATTGTCAGCAGGACTCCCCTTCCCCTCACCTCTCCAGACCGTGTCTCGTGTCAAGGACCATAGCCATGATTTCAGTGTCTGTCCATGCCCACTGAATTCTTCGTCACACCAATAACTTTAGAGTTATCTTCAACCTTCTCTGCATGTCCCACTCCTACTAACTCTCCCTTACACCCTTTAACCATGGCTGAGTCTTTAAAAACTCACTTGACAAAAAGTCATTTTGATTCTTAGGGAGAGAATTTTTATTTTCCTGAGAAATAGGTGAATAAAACTCTAATAGAACAGTTCTAAAAACAAAATTAAGTGGGTCAAACCCTCCTCATTTTTGCTTAGACCTTAGTCCAGACCTTCATTTGATCCATGCAATTAATAACTTCTTGGGTTTAGCACTATCAGGCAACTGTTTTTTTCCCTGGATATTAGGCTCAGGAAGTATGATGGAAAGGAGATGCAGCAGGGCATGCAATGAATAGCATTAAGGAAGGAGAGCCTTCACTGTATTTGTTCCTGAGGACTCATGAATAGCATCACTCTTCCCTGTGTGTAATTCCCAAAGTTCTGAATTCTGCATGACTCACTGCTCCAGGCAGCAATGAATTGTCTGCCACATTGCCAGTTCTGGGGTATTAACAGAATATTGAGAATCTCATGCTTGATCTTCCTTAAAACCACTTTGTAAATGGATCTGGCTCAGAGAAAGGATGAAAATAATGTGTGCAATAAAAAGGCACCCAAAAAAAAAAGAGGGGAAGAAAAAAAAAAGAGAGAAATGAAAGAAAAAGATGGGATTTTTAGGGAGTCCTGACTGATCTCCACTTCATTACTGAAAGATTGGACTATTAAGGGGACACAGTAGACCTGAAGGAATTGTGGGATCATTTGTGCAAATGGTAATTTTAGTATTCGGTCTATCATATCCATAAACATAACGTGGCTGGGACTGACATGAGTGATAGGAAATTCCCTTCCCAGGAGGCTCCGTGTCACTTTGATGCAATGCCTGAGAACACAGAAAGAAAGAGAGAGATGCTTCCTGCCTCCTGTGCTTACTCTCCTTTGAGCTGATGGGTGAAGCCACTCTGATTACAGCAGATTTGTGGAATTAAATGGAGGAGTTGTAGCACTGACAAAGAAACTGTTCCAATTCCAGAAAAGCTCCTCTCGCTCTTGTACTTACTCGCTCACATAACTGAACATGAAAATCTGCTCAGTAAATAGAGATGTGTTACTTCGGCTCCACACACCACTCTGCTCAAGTGCTAATCCCAAGGGAAGTGCCTGCCAAACACTTCCTCCGCTTTACAGATGTGCTGCATGTGCCCTCACACTCTCCTGTGTGGGGGAATCCACATCCTAACACTGAGACATCGCTCTCCTGTTCTGTGAGAACTCAGACAAGCAGTGCCAGCTGGGATTTGTAACTGTGCCCAGCAAGAATGAACACCCTAATCCCCCTGACCTCAATCTCAATCCTTTTGTAAACACTGAGCATCCCTTTCCTGCTCTGTGTTCTTAAAACCCCTGACAGAATCGGCTGCATGACATTATGGTGGATAAATTGAGGTTAACCACTCCCTAGGATTTCTGTGGACAGAACTGGATGGACAGAACCAATTCCCTGTTAAGGTCAAGCAATCAATCTTCTCTGTGCTGTCTCCATAGACCCTTGCTGTGCATGTGGCTTGGAAAAATAACCCTGGAAGGTCTTGGCCCCCATCCTATGGGCCAGGACCTGCCCACAGACCTGCAGAAACATGGAATATTTGCCTGTGTTTCCCCAGTCCAGGACTAAGACACGGCAAAGACCAGATCTGCACTGGACACTGACAACATCAAAACAGCTCTTATTCATGGGCTGCCACAACTGTGTCTCATAGAGCTGAGTGAAATTACTCGTGGGATTTGCACTTGTAGAGTCCAGCTGCTACACTGATGCACACTCAGCAGAGTAACAAGATTAACAAGCCTAAAAAAAGGCAAAATAGAGTGCTATGACATCCAGATAGGAGAACTGATTGCACACAGACCCCATCAGCAGCATTGTGGATTCACTTTAATGCACTAGAACAGCAGTTATTAAAATATAGTCCTATATGGGAATAGCCTTGAATTTACAAAACAATCTTGTTTTCTTTCTGAGCCATACCAATGAGGCTTTCACACAATTTCTGCATTGAGATAAAGAAACACACATTCTCTCAGTTTTCTAAAAGCAAAGGGCAGAAATTTGTACTTTATATTCATTCATTCTGGAAAACTGCACAATTTTTAAATGTCACAACACTATGTATTTATTCATATGTAATCCAATTTCTTGGATTCTCATTTGTGCAGAATTTTTCAGTAATTTCTTTTCAAAGAAGGGGGCACCATTGCATCAAATCCTGTGGCAGGTTCTGTGTTTGTGGCACTAGTTCACTGGACGAGCCTCAGTGAACTGTACAAAAGAAGTGAAGGGACTGGGGCTTTTTTGAGAGTTTCCTTGAGCAGTGTACCCAAATAATGTTCTTTGCTCACTGATTGACCACAAATTCTTGCTTACGTGATGTTCCAGGTTCACATTTCACCTTGGTGTCATATTAACATCATAAAAAGTACCAAAGATATCATCCATTGCTCTGCGAAGGGGCGAACTTCATGATTCTTATTTGATCAGGCAACATTATCTTGACTTTTTCTATTAGTTCAGTTTGAAAACTCACCTTGCAATGCAAAGCAAAAGCAAAAAAAGGAAAGAAAACAAACAAGAGTCTTCTCTTTCATAAGTTAAGAAACAACAACCAGTTAAAAGGAAACATTTTCTTTGTTCAAGTGAATTTGACTGCAGTACCTAAGGGACAGATCTGTGAACAGGCAAAGATATTCCTCATGTCCCAGGTTCCCACAGCATCAGTGGAGTTGAAAACCTTGTTCCTCTTTACTTCTTTCTTCCCATCTCTTTAAAAAGTTTATTACTTCCAAAGACCTATCTGTGTGTCCTGGAACGTGATTTAAAATACAAACCCATTAAAAGGTGGCAAACGACCTTCATACCGCAGACCTTCCTGCATGTGGTGTTTCTGATGAGATTCTGGACTTCCTAGAGTAAGAACAATAAAAGACTTAAAATTCCTGCCCCAGACATTCAGATATGGCCAAAGACATCAACCCCAAGTCTTAGCTGATCCAGAGATGATTACAATTTGTTATTTGCTGTAAACAATAGCTTGTGGTTTCACCAGAGAGCAGCTACTACAGGTGAGTTACAATGGGATTTGGATAGATGACTACTGTAAGGGAAAAGTCTGAGGATAAACATTTATTTACATAAAAAGATCAACAGAAAAAACAGCAGTTCTTTTCCACTCCCCTCCTTTCTTGACTCTTTCATCCCCCTCTTTCTTTCTCAGCTTGGTCAGGAAATTGCTGTACAACAAAAATCCACAGGCAGCTTCAGCTCCTTCCCCTGTCTTTTGACCTTTTCACAGTTCTAAGAGTTATTTAATGAGCTTAGAAAAATAATGCATCAGTTAATGGCAGAATCCCTTGAAGGGCAGCATTATAGAGATTCCCTTTCCTCCTCCTCACCCTCACCAGAGACCCCATCACCCTCAAACTTCCGCTTGCAGTTTTCTTCCTTACGTGCTTTAAAATGCCTTCAAATTAGTGCTACTTTATAAAATGGAGAAAGAGATCAGTTAGAGGCCTGGAAAGGAGAATTTAAATGTTTTGCTGTGCAAAACATAGTCACAGAGGCTTGATCTGGTTAGGCTTGAGAGAATGAAATGTAATTTCTTTACTCTCAGGAGACAGCCACACTATTGTATCCCAAAAAACTATGAACAGCTCAGCAATCCAGGTAAAATTAAGAAAATTTGTTATAATAAATCTAAACTCCATTTCTAGAAGCTCCAAGTCAGTAATTCTACTCTTTCTCCAACACAGACAAAACCTACCACCCACAGGCACTCTGAACAGCCCATCCTTCTTCTCAAAATTAGACTTCCTATGATTTCCTGTGACACCTGAGCCCACGTTCAATGCGGAATCCAGAGACTGCACACAGTTAAGACAAAGTATTTGTGGCAGGCTAACCCTCCTTTTGAAATGTTTTTGGACCTTAAATGCAAGACAAGGCTGGCTGTTAAGGTACCTCACATGATATCAATATGTAGGAACTTTGCAGTATCTGACCTAAACCAGAACCGAGCCTTGAAAATTGTGCATTTTCTCTTGCAGGTAATCTATAATATTGTGCATGCACTCCATATAATATCCTTAAAATAATCATCCTTCATCTAAGAATTAATTGGGCCTTTCCATTTGCAGAATCACCCATCATTCTTTAAGGATCTGAGGAATCAGGAGTGGATATGGTTCTCTAAGGATACACCACCTTAGAGTGCAGGTCAGTGTGAGGAGAGACACCTCTGAGCTGGTTCAACACACCCAAGATCTGAGTCACGCCCTGGAGGAGGTTCTTCACATTAGTCAAAGGGTGTCCTTTAGCGTGATAAATCCCAAGGGTAAATACCTTCATTTAGTGTCTGTAGTTTGGTGGGAAGAATCTCAGTTTTTTTCTCCCCTGGAAAGGCTTTGCTCTCTCTTCTGACTTTGAGTTGCCTGCTTATATTTTTCAGCTTGAATTTAATCATGGTTTGTTGACATTCATTTCTTCTTGTGTCAATGTTACCCTCGAGCTTAACAAATCATCTCCTCTGGCATTTTGAATCCTTCTGTTCATCTTTTTCACATACCCCTCAACACTTTCCGTTTAGTAAACGGAAGCAGTAACAACAGCAGTTGTTTACTTGTCTTAAAAATACCAGTCTTTGCCTCTCCATCCACTTGATTATCCCATCATTCCTTCTCTGTACCCACCCTTATCTGGATTAGTCTCCATTAGGGACAGATGTCTGGAACAGTACCTGGCACTATAGATGAATGTGTACCAGGCTCTGATACAAAAATATTTCCATTTCTCTTGCTTTATTGGACACACACTGCCAAGGCATCCCAGAATTTGTGTTTTCTGCAGTTCCATCACATCCTGATCTCTCAGCAGACCCTTCTAAGCTTGTCTAACATCTCCAGGTATTCCTCAGGCTCAAAAACTTTGTTTTTCCTACAGAGATTTCTCAGGTCACTTGTCCAATGCTCATTAGGACTTTAGCATGAACAAATCCACTCAGTTTATACCAGCTTTTTCCAACACCATTCATCACTGGTAATTTCCTTTATTAATGAAAATGTGAAGTTGGATCAGACAAGATTGTTGAAGAATTTCACTACTAACCGTCCTCACAGAAATACTTCCCTTCTTGGAGAAATTCTCTTTTTCTAACACTCTTCTGATCAGATTTAACTTTACTTTACCTACCTCTGCCTTAGTGAAAACTTCTCATACTGCATGTCTCAAATGTTTCTGGCTTATTTGGAATCAGATCTAAATTACACCAAGTAGATAAAAATTAGTTAACTTCTCAAAGCAAGATACCGCACTGTTCTTTCCTGATCTTTTCCCAGAAAGGGTGTTGTGATCCATCTGACACGGTTTGAATGACTCTGCCATTCTAAGTTGGTTTTGCAAACTACAGAGGTCACACTAATGGACTTGCAAATGCCTTGATCATTTTTTTTCTAAAATACATGTGCCTACAATTCTTGTATCAAATAATAGCAACCTGCTACTGCACCAACACTCTGTAAAAGTGCTCTTTCAGAAATCAGAAACAAAAGCAGTTTGTTCCTCTCATTATCATCACATCAAGAAGTTTCAATTTTACTTTCATCTCAGCTAGAGTAATTTAAACGTCCATAAACTCCTTCCCATTCACACCTTGCCATTATGCCACAGTCATTATCAACATCCCCATCGAATTTGAAAGAAAATAATTCGTTTTGTTTTGAGGACAAACACAGATCACTTTCTAACTTAGTCCCATTCTTTCTGCATGGTGTCAGTGCTTCTTGTCTCATTATAAACAACTTATTACTATGGGCAAGGAATTCCTACTGTTTGTTTTCATTTCCTCTACGAAGGATCTCCTTCACACGGAAATTAAAACCTTGACATTTTACAAGTCTCACTTTATCTCCCCAGCTCATCTGAGATGTTGTTCTCATTGCTGATCAGTCCCTTTCTTGATAGATTTACTCATCACCCAAGCAGGTACCTGGAAAACTTTGATTTTTCTATTGTCACAGGACATTTCTCCTTTTGACTTTCTGAATCCTCCTTGTTGTCTGACGGTTTTAATCTAGAGAATTGCACAGGAGATTCTGTTTTATCCCAGAATCTCCAGCCATTTCCCTTGTGTCAGTGTAACCAGTTGCATTCAGAAATATTAATAGAATTTTTTCTAGCGTTAGGAGAATAATCCTATTCCTCAGAAATTATAGGGGAGGGAAAATATTAATAATAACAATTATAAAAAGACCTACTCACTCTAATCAGAAATTCAGGTGCTGCCCAGGGTATTGAATGAAGCTGAAAGGATTTATCCTGTGTACCCAAACAGTCCACACTGTTAACACAAGTCAAGTTGATCTGAAAAACATGATTTTTAGTATTGAGGACAGATTCACTCCTATAAAGGGAGAGCAAGCAGAAATACATTCACTCATTCATGAATTACCTAAGTTTACCCAAAATAGATTTGTAGCATGTGGAGCAAAGATTTTTTTTCCTAGTGTTCTGTACAGAGGTGAATCTCACTTTAGTAGATGAAGCCATTTCTTGCCTCTTGGTTTTAAACTGAAATACACTTTTAAGAACTAGATTTAAATGTGGTTATTAGTTGGGAAAAACCTGAGATCCACACTAGATTTTAATTCAGACCTTATGGATCTGAATTTCTATTTGTTTTTTACACTTTAAACATGGTTTACAGCCAGCCCACTGCCCCATAACCCATTTTATTTTATTTTAGGACACAGATTGAACAGAGCAGCAACTTTACCACACAGCCCCTCTCATTTTTGTGTTTCCTGGGTTTCCCTGTTGAATTCTTGCAGTGGATACTTAAAATATTCCTTGCCACTTGTTCTCTGCAATCCCCCTCTATTTTATATACTGATACACAGCATCTGCTCGTACACACAAAGCTGTGCCATGAAGGGCATGTACTCTAAGGACTGGCAGCCGAATCACCTGGGGGTTCCTGCTCCTTGAATTATTCTGCTATGAAATTCTCATCTGCAGTCTGCAAAGGGGAAACGGCAGAGAGAAAAGAAACAGCTTTTTTCTGTCCACACTTTCTGAGGAGTCTGTCGTGCTAAGTACTGGCCTGTCTCCTCTCGTTTGTGTTAACAGTGTCTAAATCACTCTTTCAACTCACTGCCTTCCACAGGAGGAGCTGAGGCAGCAGCACAAATGGATCCTTAAGTACAAGGAGCTGGAGTGAGCTATTTCCATATATACTAGGAGGTAAACACAACAAAAACCACAAACAAACAAAAACACTTTCAGCTTCATGTTTCCATGTCATTTCCATTAGTGCAAGCCTAGAAACCCTCCCAACCCTTTCTTCTTGCATTAAGCATATCTCAAAAGAGCTTTGAAACTGGTCTCAATCCAAATATTAAAAAAAAAAAAAAACAAAAACAAAACAAACAAAAAAAAAAACTGGAAAGAAACTTTTTCCACCTACCAGTGACCACTTGATGTGGTGGTGCTTTAGCTGCACTGCTTATGAGTTCCTTTCTTTGATCTCAGAATGAACTGCATGAAACTTGAAGCACAGTAGAGGAAACCAAAGCTTCTCTAGCGGTCACCTGGCCCTTAAGGTGTTTGTCTCAGGAACCAGAGCTCAGGTGCAGCTGGGAGGAGCTGTGGTTGCCCCCACCTTTATTCCAATCTGTAGATGAGTGTGAAGAGGAAAAGCTGTGTTACCCAGGGCTGTTAACCCCAATGTCCTTCATCTACTTCCCATTAACAAGGGGAAAGAAAGCCATGAATGGGTCAGCAGCAGAGATTTGGGGCTTTAATCTGGCCCCTAATTTGACCCAGCTCAATAGCAAGGCAAAGAAAAGCCAGTCCTTGGCTCTTGCAGCCTCAGGTGGTGTGTGGGACCTCTCTCTCTGTGTGCCTGTTGCTGCTGGAAGCTCCCACTTTGGAGTGACAGTCACCAAAAAGGAGAGCAATGCTGCCTACAGGTGCTTTTGATAAAACTGCTTTCATTTAGAACTATTTATCAGCATTTTCACACAATTTTCCAGCCACTCTCCTCAGCAGCTCTGTGCAATGTAAATCCCTCCAAGCCATCACCTGATAAAATATAATGCAAGAGGCAGGGAAATTCAATTACATCAGGCTGGCTGTGCCAGTCCCAGCCTTTTTGCTGGGCTTCAAAGAGGGAGGGATAACAGGGAGACAGATTTTTGCAGGCACATGTGTACAGCAATTTTTGCTGATCTCTCAGAAGCAAAGTGATTGCTAAGTTTGCCCAAGACAGGGAGAATTTAACTCCTGGGATATGACCCATTGCAAAAGCTGAAACTTCATTTCAGTCCCACCTGAGCTCAGTTTTGAGGACTCCCATTAGGCAATTTTCACCCTTAAACTCAACTGAAAGTGTTCCGAGATGAAATTTGAAACAGGTCTTTGCTTTGAGGTTGGAAGGATTTAAAATATCTTTAGTCATAGCACCAGGACAAGTAGGGAAATGGGCACATCTGCCTCATCTGTCATTATACCCAGGTAAGTAAAAGTTGTGAAAGTTACAAATTCTGTGTATGTGAAATTAATCCCAGAAAGCTGAAGACCTGACAGAAGAAATAGTTTTATATCAGCAATGTGCATTAGCTGGATCGGATCAGCCCTCCAGCCATACACTCGACCATAACCCTTACGAATTGGCAGGACTCCCACCTCGTTATCATTGCATGCCAGGTACATAGGAGACTGTAACGAAATTCCAGGGCAGAGCTATGGTCCTGGTGTAGTTTCCAAAACCTGCAATGTCTCTCTTGTGGTATTTTCCTAATTCAAGACCTTCAGTGTGCAGCAAGAACAAAGCTGTCTCCTTGATGACATTCCTTTAAAACCCAATGCAGTCCTGTGGCACACTTCAAACTGGTTTTTCAGAAGGCATATGTATGCATGCATACTTTTTTCCCCCCGGGTCCTTTCAGTAATTGTTCCAGCAAAATCACAACAAGCAGAGCAGCTACAAACATCTCAGAAGCTTTTAGAGAGCAGGCAGCAGCCCACACACCAAGCTGCTAGAAGAGGAAAAGCTGACATGATGAGACTGAGATGCATCTTCCCCACAGAGAGCTGGAACCAGGTGCAATAAGACTCTGTGTCCCATGTCACTCCCATATCACTGATTCCAGCCCCCACAGACCTGTGGTCACAGCACTGGACACAGCTGAATCCATCCCCACCTTGCTGGAATGGCTCCGTGGGGGAAGACAGGGAAAGGGACTAGTAGGAAAATAGCATTTGGCTTCCAGTGCATGAAAAGTAGGAGCTGACAGCTGCACAAGATTCAGGGTAACACTCAGAGCATCCCTTGCTTCTGCTGCCATGGGACCAGACAGTCAGGAGCCTCTGACTTGGAGATGCATGTCCAAAGAAGTTGTTGCATATTAGAGCAATGGACCCTTTGCCACTAGTACGTATGGGAAGAAAGACCTGCTGGAAAAGGTCCAGAGGGGGCTACAAAGATTATTAGAAGGCTGGCGCACCTCTCCTACGAAAAAAGGCTGGGAGAGTGGTGGTTGTTCATCCTGGGGAAGAGA
>VYZQ01011688.1:0-16218 GCA_013400655.1 Mystacornis crossleyi
TGTGTATACACACGTATATATGTATATAATACTGGTGTATTTGGTGAGGGAAAAGGGAATTAATTTGGGAACAGCCGCAGATGCGACTTCCCCCAGATTCACACCACCCAGAAGGTGAGGCACGACAAAGGAGGCAGTCAGAGCAGCCTCGTCCCGGGGCTCTGCCAGCGCCCGTGCTGGATGCGCACCTGGCGGGGCGCCCCAGGCAGGCAGGGGATCCCGGGGAACCGGTTCAGCCTAAAGCGATGTCCCCCACTCCAGCATCTCTTCCTCTTTTCGTTTGCTGGATTTAAAAGAAGGATGGTGTCTTAGGCCTCCCGACGTTAAGGAAAAGGGGAAAAATTATGACAATAAAAAAGAAGGAAATAATTTGCCAAAGCAAAAGAAGTATCCCTACCCAAGACAGAAAAGGGGAACTGTTTTACCCGCTGCCACCACAGCTCACCTCCCCTCTGCCCGGGACAAGCATGCTCAGCGGCTGCCTCAGGTCTCAAGCTCTCTACGAGCCCTGTTGGAGTCTCTGAATGTTGAGAGGGTTCCTGCTGTTTCGGAGGGGCTGGGAGTGACCCATGGCACTGGAGTCCACTGTCCCGCACAGGGCCTCGCGGGACTGCTGCCCCCGGGGTTTCAACCCGCTGGCAGGTATTTTGGGGGAAAGAGGGATAAGGAGAGAGGTGGACAGTCTCAGTCTCATGCCCAGGGAAAGTTTCTTTTACGAGGCGAATATTTTCACCGTGGCTTCACCATGACAGCGGTAGGGAGCTTCTTGCATAATCCTCTTTGGGAGAAAACGTCGCCGGAGAAACCCCCTTCCCCCACCTCTTCCCAGTACCTGGAGGTATCAGGGGTCCAGCGGTTTTCCTACCACCCCCTTCCCCCCACTGCCCGTGCCAGCGGGCGGCATGGCTTCCTCCTAACCCTGGAAAGAAAAGAAAATGATATTTATCTGTATAGTTTTTCTGATAGGGCATCAGACAGGCAAAGCAGCGCGGCTCCCTTCCTCCCTCCGGCCCTCAGGCGAGCTGCCCCCTGCCCGGCGCAGAGCCTGTAGCGGAGCTCAGCCCCTCTCGCTCCTCCGGGGCCTGCCCGGGGACCTCCCGCCCGCCCGCCAGCTGCACCCGCAAGTTGTGCTGAGTTTGGGGACGAA
The DNA here is from genome assembly GCA_013400655.1 of Mystacornis crossleyi. Classification (NCBI taxonomy): domain Eukaryota; kingdom Metazoa; phylum Chordata; class Aves; order Passeriformes; family Timaliidae; genus Mystacornis; species Mystacornis crossleyi. The sequence continues at coordinate 1,148 of VYZQ01011688.1, forward strand.
GAGGGGAGGAGGGAGACCCCCGTGTGAGAGAATTTCGAAGAGGTGCAAGGGAAGGCTTAGTGTCGTTTTCTTCTTCCCCCTCCCGGCAGGGATCTACGAATGCAAAGAGAAGAGGGAAGATGTGAAGTCAGAAGATGAAGACGGACAGACCAAGCTTAAACAAAGGAGAAGCAGAACCAATTTCACACTAGAGCAGCTGAACGAGCTGGAAAGACTTTTTGATGAGACTCACTATCCGGATGCCTTCATGAGGGAGGAACTAAGCCAGAGGCTGGGACTGTCTGAAGCTAGGGTTCAGGTAAGAGAAAGGCTGTGTTCCTGGAAACGTCCTCACCTCACTTCCTAACTGCCAGCGGATTCTAGTACAGTGCCCCGTTTCATGCAAAACGGGGAGGTGAAGGCAGAGGTGACACATGTGATGGGGAAGCTGTTTGCAAGTCTGCTGTACCTGTCCTGCCAAACAGTTATTCTGCTCTGGGAGTATCTGCCCGTGTCTTGCGTTTCCTAGGAAAGCGGTTTAAAAAATTTTTTTTTTTTGTACTTGTGTGGGGTACGGTGGTTGGGTGGTGGCAGTGTTGACAAGTCTCTAATAACTGAACAACTGTTTTTTTTTTTTTAATTATTTCTTTTCCCCCTTGCAAACGTGCCATTTACTCTCCCTTAATCCTTACTTTCTTCCTGCATTTTCTTTATGGGGCCATTATGGGGAAAAAAAAGAAAAAGGCCAGAAAACAATCGCCTGAATAAGGCTAGACAGTTTGGGTGCTGAGGGACAGGATTAGCCAGGGCCGGGGGAAAGGTGCCGGCTCTGATTCGCACAGCAAGCATATGAATGCATGCCACCCCATCTGGTGGAGGTTCCCCCGTCCCTCCCATCCCGCTTCAGAGGCAGCTAAATGCCAATTAGACTTCGAAATCTTGAAAATAGATCCTGGTTGCTGTAGTCCTGAGGCCACCAGAGCTGTCTGTTTGGGTGGCTCCACATCGATTATTTTAAAATTTGATTTTCAGTTTGATGCAGAGGAAAAATACTCTCTTTCCCCCCAAGCCAACTAGGGAATGCTTCCACAAAACAGATGTCATATTAAAAGAAACACCCCCCCTCCCGCCGACCAACCAAAAAATCCCAATAATTATCAAAAATCTACCTAGTAAAAAAATTAATAAGATCAACCTGTGGCTGTCTGAGCAGGCCCAGAGCAGGAGAAACCTGAAGGAAATCTCTTCTTGGATTAAAATGCTGTGCTTGGCCTAACAGACACAAACCAAACTAAAACTCAAGAAGAAAAAGCCACCAAGGCAACCCCTCCACAGAACAAAACGTTTGCCTTCACACCGTGGAGATAAGAGATGCCCATGTATATGTATATCTGCCTATTGGAGTGTGCGGGTGGCTACACATAGGCGTGGGTATGGCTGTGTGGGCATGGATGGAGGCCTCCATGCCTTGCCCTCACTCCCGGCGCACAGCGGGAAGTTAAGAAATACGGCCCCGAGCTGGAGTGGGGAGAGGGGTCTGTTTGACCCCTTCCTTAGCTGTGGAAAGCAAGCAGACAGGACACTGCTTGGCCAGCATTTGCCTGAGCAAGCCACTACCTTGCTTTAAACAACTGTCTCCTGGAGGCAAATCCTGAAATAAATGGAGTACATAAGTTGTTTTCGTTCCTTTTTTTTTTTTTTTCCTCCTTCTTTCAAGGTTTTATTTTCCCCTCAGCTCCTGCGACTCAGTACAAACCGAGCTGGGCAAGGGATGGTGCTGGGCATATGCCTTAGGAATGGAAGCTTGCAGGGACTATTGCAGGGGTTCAGAGTGCTGCTGGCCTGCTTTCTCCTGGAAGATTGATCTAACCATGCCATATAAATTAATGAAAAGATTAAACTTTTGCTGAAGGGGACATCAACTCTTATGTCATCTTCCCAGATCTTCTTACTTGGGCTCTGTAATATCTTTCCAAGGCCTTGATGTACTGTTTCTATAAAAATAAATTACTTGTAATTGAATTCTGCACTCTTTCTTTCAAGTACTTTATTACTGAGGAGCACCTTAACAGGATGTTCATAGTTACAGGAAAATTGGTGCTTCAAGTGCTTACAGATCTTAAAACAGCACACACACACACATACAAAAAAAAAAAAAAAAAAAAAGAAGAAAAAAAAAGAAAAGGAAAAGAAAAAAAAAGCCGAAAAAAAGAATCAGGAGGAGATTCTGACCGAGATTAAAAAACAGTACTTAATCACTGATAAAAGAGGTTTGCATGGATTAAAAAAAAATCATACATAAAATAAGTATAAAGAGGAGAAAGAGGAAAAATGGATAATTAATTAGGAAATAAGGGGAGAGTTAATATCCATCAATAAGTGTGAGCAGAAAAAAAAAGAAAAAGGCACAAAAGGGAAAGGGGGGGTTGTAGGTTTTTTTTTGTCTTTTTTTATTTCTAATACTTTCAGAATTGTTCTCTAATTCCTATCTGAACCTCTTGTCCCTTGCTGTTAAAGGATATAGTTTCAATTTAGCGTGGAAATTTGCTGTAAATAAATTGAAGCTCCTATGGTAGCTAGTCCTTATTAACCTTTTATTTTTAGTGTTGTACTGGAAACTCATATCACCCAGCTGTCAGGGTTATAATTGAAAGTTATGAGACCATAGTGAGGAGCAGGCAGTAATTCAATTACAACAAATATCTTTGGGTTTATGGTGCAGGGCTAAATTAAATGTCATTATTCACTGTCTCTAATGGAAATCAAAAGGAAATCAGATTAGAGCATTTGTGAAAGAAATCACTGAGTGATCCTTAATGAAGAAATAACTGTCTAAAACAGTGTACTGTGCTTTACTTAGCATATTCATGACTAATTGGAATTGATCGCGAATCACACCAAGCCTGATTTATTATCGCTTAACGCAGTGGCTAATTCATCACTTTTATTCCTCATAACCTTATTTTTTCGTAGCTAAAGGGAAAGGGCACTTCGTTTTCGAGATTTAAATATAATTTCAGTTTGAAAGATGTTCTGATTTGCAAGAGAAGTTGTTTAAACGCTGCTTAAATTTCTTCTGACAATTTACACTGCTTTGGCGAGGCGGGGGCGGGGGGAGTGTGGGGAAGGCGATTTGTTGCAAGGATTTATCACAGTAAAATAATGTATTATTGTCGCTGTGGCTCGATAATATTTTGCATGCTCATATTTAAATACGTATATACATGTATGTAAGTCCCTAAGGGTCCGGTTAAAAGGAGAAGCGATGCATGTTGTTAATATTTGCGTGTTGCTGGTAGGGATAAATAGGCTTGCGCCGCGCTGTGCTGTGCAGGGCAGCGGGTCGGCAGCGATGCCCCCTTAACGCGGGGAGGGCTGTGCTGGCGACAGCCGTAAGGGACGGGAACCGGGACTGGTGGGTGGGTGGGTCTGTCTGTCTGTCTGTCTGTCCGTCTGTCCGTCCGTCCGTCGGTCGGTCGGTCGGTCGATAGATCTGTCCGCACCCGCGGCGCTCCGCAGTTGGCTGCTGCACGCTTCCCCCATAGACACCCTAGGCAGGAAAAATGGTGCGCTAAATCAGAGAAGGCCAATTCCTACTTAAGAAAATCACTGAGGTACCCGAGGTAATTAATGCCTTCGGAAGCCTTTCTTTGCACTAATTACTCCGTTGTAAATGACCATCATTAAGGCAATTGAAGAAAGCTTGAAGGGAAAATTTGATGTAGGAAGTGCAGTTAGTATTAATTAACCGTATGATCTCTTGGCAAGTGCAAGAACATCAAAGGTTGTAGGTGTTTACTTAGCTACAAGATTTTATCAGCGGTGAAAGTCAATGTTTGTCCATATTCGGTAGATTTTGGTGTAAAGATAAGGGTTCGCAAAATATTTTGGCCCGCGCTTCTGACGATGCTTTGGGGAGAGATGCTAATCAAGCACGGCGGAAAGGGAAAAATAATAAAGGTCTGAAATGCCCCTGGAAAAGAGGCACGGGAAGCGCAGTGGCAATTGCAAAGTTCTGTGACTGTTTGAGTGAGAACGGCTGGAATTGGGGCACTATTATCAAATTACAGGCGTTTCTCGAGTAGGGGCATAAGCACCACTTTACATCCCAGCCTGCAAAAGATGCTGCTCTTGTCTGTCCAGAAGTCTGCAGAAGCGAATTTTGTTTTCTTTAACATTTAGGGAACGGGGAATGATTCAGACCCTTTCGCGAAAATTCAGTGTCTCACATCTTGTCGGAGATCATCGATTTCAAGCCCGGCTCGGGAGAGGGCAGGAGGTCCAGTCTCTTGGGGGCCAGACCCCGGAGTCTGACCTGGCCCACGCTGGCTCTTCCCGGGATGCTTAAGATGGCTAGGAAGGGTACGAGGGTCCCACCCGTCCTGCGGGTGGTCTTACTGTCGCTCCAGACGGGTGGCACAAAGACTGCCACCGCCCAGGGGACACGGGGGCCTCCGAGACTCGGTGCTAAGCGGCAGGCTCCCGGTCTCTTCGGCTGCGACGGCACTTCCCATCTCGTAGGTTCAACTGAGGGACCACAAGGAGCAGGATCTTCCCCCCCGAAGAGCTCCCACAGCAGCACAGAGAGGGGCTCACTCCCCCTGGGTCGAGAGCGTCCCCTCGGCTGCTCCCGAGGAGAGACCTCAGCAAAGTTGCGCAGTCACTCGCCTCACCCCTCCATCCCTAGCTCCTGAGATATTGCTCCCTTAGCAATTGCCTAGGCCACCTCATTTGTTGTTGTTGTTGTTGTTTTGTTTTTGTTTGCTTTTTCTTTTCACAGGTCTGGTTCCAGAACAGGAGAGCAAAGTGCCGAAAGCAGGAAAACCAGATGCACAAAGGTGGGTTAGGGGTGCGGACCGGCCGGGGGGTGGCGGCCTCGGAGCCCAGGGGCGCCTTCGCCACTCACCCGGCCCTGTCTCTCCCCGCAGGTGTGATCCTGGGAACCGCCAGCCATTTAGACGCCTGCAGAGTAGCCCCCTATGTGAATATGGGAGCCCTGAGGATGCCTTTCCAGCAGGTAGTTAGCTCCGGTTTTATTTTACTTTCCCTCAGCAAGCTCCGACCCCCATTCGTTTGCACGGGAGGAAGCCGGACACGTTTACAAGTGCCATTTATATAGAAGTTGGCAGGTATTAAAAACAGGCTGTAAAACTTCGTGAAGGAGCCCCCGCCCGGCTTTCGGGAGCTCAGCGCTCCGCGGGACCGGGGAGAGGACGGAGCGGGGGGTCCCGCGGAGGCGCCGGCGGGGCTAAGGGCCCCTCCGCTGCCGTGCGATGGGCTGGCACACGGCCCCAGGCCGCCCGCAGACCGGACTGGCCTCCCGGGGGCGCATCGCCTTCCCCGGGCGGGGTGGGCCCGGGAGCGCCCGGGCAAGTCCGCCCGCCCGCCCGCCCTCTACGGGGAGGGAGAGGCTCGGTCCCGAGCAGCCCAGGGGGCTTTGGTCTCCTCCTGGCGCAGGAGAGCGCTACGGAAGGAGGCTCTTCCACCCGATGGGCGAAACCGCGAGAGGCAAAAGCTGTGCGGACCCTTGTGCTGTCTTTCCCCTCCTCATTCCCGGGCGGGCTGTCGAGACCTGTCCTTTTCCGACGGACGCGGCCACCCCGGAGGTGGGGAGATGCTCCTAAATGCTCTAGCACCGTGATGGTCAGCCAGGACAGGGGCAGTGGCGGAGCGCAGGCACCGACCCCACTGTGGGGCCCGGGTCCGTGCCCCAGCAAGGCACAGCCACCCGGGGAAGGCAGCTGGGGAAAACTGGGACGAGGGAGATGAAATTCCGTTCCCGCTTCTAGCCGGTTGCAACTCTCCCTCCCTCGGTTTTTGCCTTTTTTTTTTTTTTTTTTTTTTCTTCTCTTATTATCGGGGTATTGTTTTTTTTCTCCCCCAGNGGAATTGATTTTTTCCAGCCCAAAGGGACCCTCCACCACCTTCTCGGTCTCGGAGACACGTGGAGCTGACAGATTAATTGTATTGATTTTTAAAAGACATATTTGGACCAAAATAATTAAATACATAAATAAACTCTCCCCCACTCCTTCCCGAACCTACCCGGAGCTGAAATCTCTCAGTCAACCCAACGTGTTTGTGTAGGTCTAGAAAGCTCCAAAGCAAACACTAGCCGGGTATAAAAGGGACCCAAGGCCAAAGAGTTTTTAGCACGGTATAAATAAACATCCCTGAAAAAAAAAAGAAAAAAAAAAGCTATTTAGCACTTGTTGGCGCCCGTGCGTTGGGCCACATTTATTTATTTATTTATATATTTATTTATTACCACGAGGAGAAGGGTTAAGCGTGTGTCTCTGTGCCCTTGGTTGAGCGAGAAGCGGAGGTTTGCCGCCCTGACTGCGGGGGGAACTCCGCTCTCAAGTTGGTCTTTTCAGCCGCCGGGGCTCCCGGCCAGGGTGGAGGTGGGTGGTGCGTGGCCTGGGGTGGGTGGGGGGCTGTGTGCCCCACGCCGCGGGCTCGGGGCTGACGCCGTGTCTCTGCCACCGCCGCCCAGGTCCAGGCGCAGCTGCAGCTGGAGGGCGTGGCCCACGCGCACCCGCACCTGCACCCGCACCTGGCGGCCCACGCGCCCTACCTGATGTTCCCGCCGCCGCCCTTCGGGCTGCCCATCGCCTCCCTGGCGGAGTCCGCCTCCGCCGCCGCCGTGGTGGCCGCTGCCGCCAAGAGCAACAGCAAGAACTCCAGCATCGCCGACCTGCGGCTGAAGGCCCGGAAGCACGCCGAGGCCCTGGGGCTCTGACACGCTTCCCCCGAGCCCCCCATCACACCCCGCCCCGGGTGCCCGCGGCGGGCGGGCGTGTGACCCGCACGGACCGCCGCTCTGCCCCCCCGCTCCTCCTCATCCTTCTCCTCCTCCTCCCCGGCTGCAGGGCGAGCAGCGAGCGCTCCGGCCGCCCTGCCGCCTTATCTCTTTTTTATTTTTATTTTTTTGTTTTGTTTTGTTTTTATTTCCTTCCCCTTCCTCGAGGTCTGCGAGCGCTCGGCGGCTGCGCCCTCCCGCCACTTCGCTCGCCCGCTCGGCCCCAGGGACTCGGCGGCCGGGAGGTGCCGCGTGGCCCGGTGGGGACGCTCCGCCCGCCGCGGACACAACACACGTGAGCAGAAACACGCACCCGCGAGTCAGAGACTCCTCGGAGGACAAAGTAGGTGGGAGGAGAGAGAACAGAGAGTTTAAAAAAAAATCACAAAAAAAGAAAAAAAAAAAAAAAAGGAAACGATCTCTAAATTATGTTAATCTGTGAACATTGGGGACACTTTGGATTTTTGACCCTGGCAAAAGTGATCGCTCCGGCATAACGTCATCTGCTGCTGTCAGTTTTGCTACCTTGTGCATGTGTCAAACTAAACACGTTTTGAAGATCAGAAATATATTAGAACAAAACTAAACAAAACAAATAGTAATAATAATAAATAATAAATCCTTGGGGCTGGTCTCCATTAAAGACGACATTTCTTTGTTGCCAACAGTATTATTTCACTGCCACGAATCTCTTCCATCACTGAGGAGCTGCTGCTGCTGCAGAACTGGTTTGAATTTAAATGTGGAATTTCAGATCTGAGGCAAGGCAGGTTTTTATTTTCCTTCTTTTCTTTCCTAAAAAAAAAAAAAAGAAAAAAAGGCCAGCAATAACAAAAAAGTATGTGTCTCAAATGGCTATGTCCTTTGAAAGGAGAAAAAGAGAAAGACTAGAATTTACGAATTGTTAGTGATAACTTGAAAGATGGGAACAATAAGAAATGCACCTGTTTTGCCAAAATTACCTGAACTCAAAGAGATGCATTGTGCCATAGAAACAGGTCAATTTTTCATTTTTTTCCCCCCAAATGCCTAGATCTTTGAATCAGAATCTCACTGTTTTACAGGATGTTGAAAGAATTAATTATATGACAAAGATGGACATATGGTTTTAAGGCATAATACTGATGCAGCATTAATTTTAGTGAAATGCAATTAAGTGCAGTAAAGTGCAATACTGTAAATATTATAGATTAAAAAAATAGCCGTACTTATTCTGTTAATAACCAATTCTGCAAGATCCATAACTTAAATCTGTTACGCTCAGACTGGTGCATTGTAGCTCCTTGCCAAAATGACAGTCCGAGTCTTCTATGAATGGATAAAGTTATATGTATCACATATCGGTAAAGGTAGATACTCTGATTTCTAGTCAACTTAATGTGCCGTATTTCTGGGAAGCAAGCTGAAAGGTCTGTATGACACTTTCACATGATTTTAAGTAAAAACAAACCAACAACAACAAACCCAGACAAACTAAAACAACCCATAGAAGTGTTCTGTAGAAGAGGACAAATTCAGTATTTGGCCATTTTAATTTTTGCCTGTGACTGGGACACCAAGTATTAAGCTAATGCTTAAGCAAAGTAACTACAACAAATCCAGCAAGGATAGAGAGCAGGGAAGTCCTTTATATTACCAAAGTGTCTGTATTTACTGACCCTCCTCCCCAGTTTTACTTTTTCTGTTATACACTTCTAATTAGGTTTGGGTTTTTTAAAAATTTTTATTGGGGAGGGGAGAGGAAGGTACAAATAGTGGTCTTGTCTTCATCTAACAAGATAGCTATTTGTTGCCTTTGCCACCAAGGTCTGTGTTGATGGAAGGTTATCCTCTGAATAGCACCATTATTAGGCCTGCTTTTTATGTCTTGTTTAGCAATCCATAACGAGTTTTGACTTTTGCTGATATTTATCAAATCCAAATATTACTGCAGGACAAAAATTCACACTTAGGATAATTTTTAGAGACTTTTCTTCTTTTTTTTTTTGTGTTTTGTTTTTTTTTTTTCCTCCTTAAAAGTTTGGTATTTTCTAGCAAGCAAAATTTCTGGAATGTCAAAATTGTGCCATTTCCTTTCTATTTATTAAGTGAGAAGTAGTTAATATCTTGGACTTGCTGGGGCTGATAAAAGTTGCCTGCCTTTTTTACCTCTCTGTGAAAGTCTAGTATGCTTTTAAAGCAAAGCCAAAATGTTAAGGTAGCATTACTTACTGCTGAGAAATACAGACCAAATCTCAGGCAATTAACAATTTCTTACTGAAACAAAACATTGTCTAGAGAGTAAAATGTTATTCATGATGATATGTGTAATTCTGGCTAAAATGAGAAATATCTGGAGGGGTTCTAACACTTCTAAAATACAGATCTGAAAAAGAATAAACGTTACCACAAAGGTGGTTTAGGCTATAGTAAGTAACATGCTGTACTGGACACCCACAGCTATCGAAGGAGAATTAGATACACAGTATTGAAGACCAAAGGCATAGAGCTATCGATTGAATGGGGACTGCTTATTATCTGTCCCTGTAATCTAATTGTTAGCCTTTCAAATCCTCTTTTGAGAATTTAAGAGAGGCTTACATGATTTTTTTTGCAGTCCTGCACTGGACTTTCAGAAAGGAATGATTTTCACCCTCAAATAATTCCACAGAGGGAATTTGTTGAAGTTGTAGAGTTGGGATATGAATTTTCTCAGACCTCTAAGTGAGATGCTGAGAAGTGCTACAGACTCAAAGTGTTACAGGATACACATACACCATGCATCCACCTCGTATGGGAAGGAAGAACTTTCTACCTTTGTTGCTCTACTGGATACAAACACAGCAAAAAATGCCTGTAGATTTCTCTCAGAAATTTTACTTCTTTATGATATTCAAAAAACAGCAGCAACATGAATATAATACACTGCTAAGATTAAGCAAGGCTGGTAGTGTAGCATGCATCTTTCCAGAATAAAATATTCTTACTGTTTTTCTGAATCCTTTCAATGGATGTCTCAGAGACAGTCTTGCTCTCTACCACAGAAGGGAAGAAGGTGGCAAGATTTATCAGCTTAGACTGCTTTGAAGGAGGTACCACAGCTCAGCCTGGGGAGAGGGGCAGGGTGTTGCTGGGAATCTACCAAGGTGCTTCATGCTGCTCTTGCATTTCATTTAGCATGAAAGGAAATGAAAAGGTGCACTGTGTAAGGGTTGTTGCTAAAACTGGTTCTGCTTTGCTTTCTTGAATAGGCCAATTGCATTAGTGGGGGTATAAAAGCTTTGCCTTGTTTTGGATGATGCACACAGGTGACCTCCTCTTCATCTTTACACCATTGGGAAGAAATGAGGCGTCCTACCTGGCCTACCATATATTGGACTGTACTTTTCTCTAAGTGTAAGTCACTGTGGCTCCGTTCACCATGTGGAGCTCCAGTGATCCATACAAGTTGAGAATTTGGACCAAAGCATCTACTCCATCTCTGTTAATGTGTGGTCTTTTTTTGTTTGTTTGGTTGTTTTGTTTTTTAATTGTTTTCTTAAGTAGGTTGGAGGTTGAAGATAACATAGTCATGGTCCTGAGGTGCTTATTAAAGTTTAAAAGTATTGTAATTGTTTGAGATTCTCAGGCATGCCAAGCCTCATTTATTGTCCACCATCATCTAGCCTGATCTTTGCATAATCTTCGATTTCAGAAGTGTGAGATTTCCAAGATCATCAAACAGCAGCCACTGAGCAGAATTTCCTTGGAGGAGGCCTTCATTTAGCGTATGTGGATTGCTAAAGAATCTTTCTCTGAAGAGTCGTCTGGTATTTGAAAAATAACTTGAATGAATGCCAAATGAATAATGATGTTTATAAGCAAGGCTATACAAAAGGCTTCATGCCTTACATGGGCCCCTTTATAATGGAATAGATTCTGTTTTTTTTTTTAAACTGTCAAATAAGTACTTCATTCATTTGTACCAAAATAGCCAGTTGACTCCATGGCTCATTTTCATTGACTTGGAAATATGTGAAAAAAATTATACTGAAAGATTTTTTGCTTAGTAGGGTCATATAGATGTAGTGACATTTTGGTTAATATCATAATACTTAGCACTTATATAATGTTTATTTGAAAAGCACTGTATAAATGTCTATTATTTAATCCTTACCCATTATGAACTAGGTAAGAATTATTATCCCCATTTTTGTAGAAATTAAGGCATATAAATCAAGGTCCAGGTTCCATCACCCATTGTCAACACCAAGTATTTTTACTTCTGTTTTGTAATGTAGCAGCATCATCCAGATCATAATCTGACATGATCTTTGTGGTGGTAGACAACATTTTACATAGCTGGGGCCTTGCTCCTTGAAATTTAAACTTTGTATGTGACTTCAGCAAAAGTTTTAAAGGGCACGTTGAATTTGTTTTGGAGTGTCAGAATGTGCCTGTGAGTTATTTCCACAGAACATGAAGTTACTGTCCAATTCTCTGACCCTGTATGTCAGTGGGAATTTTGTTTATGACTCAGTGGGGCCGAGTTGTGTCAGTGCTAAGACTAAAACCAAATTTCCAAGTTCCCAACAGCATGCACAAATTTCTAGGAAACTCTGATTTCCAACTTCCCCTACTATAAATTTTTCACACAGACCAAGTGTACAGATGTCAATTCTTTGCATGCTTTATCTGCTATGTCTTTTAGTCCTATGTTTGCCTATAAAATAATAATAAGACATGATTTTGAATTGACATAACATTGACACATTGGGACTGTTGACTCAAATAAAATAGACATGCAGTAGTACAGAAATCCAGATCCCTAAGGCAAACCCAGGTTACGGATTTTTTTTTTTTTTGGGTGACGAATAATACGCATNGTGCTAGGCAAAATAAATTGTTTCTTCTTTTTTTTTTTTTTAACAGATAATTTTAGTTTTTGGAGACATTATTGCTTTGGAGATGGCAGGCTTTTTTTTCCCTTCAGTTTGAGGAAAACTTTCAAAGTATAAGAAAAATAGATTACACATCTTTCTTAGAAATGTGTTTATTTTTATAATATCTAATATCTAATGATCCAGGTTGTGTCCTTGTAATTGCCAATTTTACTCAACTCTATAAGGTGCACACAACCAATATGGTTGGAAATCTTTTGTGTTCCTGTTTAAAAAGGGTGGTTGAAGCGCCCCACTTCTCACCTGTAAGCAACCTACTCACCTAGTTATGTTGTTTTCTTTCCCTGATGTGACAGCATTTTCGTGGCAAAAAAGTTTTCAAACAGCTGTGGATAACATGGCAACAGCTTCTAATTTGGTCCTTTGAAAATCTCTACTGGTTGCAGTAAGATGTGATAGGGCTGGAGAAGGCCTGGTATTGCTTGGAAACTAAAACAAAAAATAAAAAGAAGTGCGATGTGCTACAGAGTGTGATCTCCTCTCCTTCAGAGATGAATTGAGCCTTCTGCTTTACCCCTAATGCTTTTTGTAATATGGAATCTCTAAGTAACTTCTTTAAAAGGTACAACATGGGCCCTGTCAATGTCATGCGGTGGCTAATTTTATATTGGCTATTATTGTCAGCTGGCTTTTCTAGCCAGGTCAGTGGAAGGCCATAGGCTTTGGTGTTCGAGGCATTCTTCAAAAGGGGTATGATGCCAGATATCCCGCAAATTTTGTCTGTTAGACAGATTTGATGCTAAAAATTGGTGCCTAATTTTAGTAAATCAACCTAGAAATTTTCTGATTTCCAATAAATAATTGAAACATAGTGCAGTTCATACACCTTACATTGAAAATTGATGTATAACTGAAATCAGTTGAAGAATATAGAAAATATCAGATTTTGAAGCTGAAAATATTTATTGAAAGACAGTACTTTCATGAATCTAGGCTTATGGTGTGTTTTAATTACATCAAAGACAGGCAAATATCTCTGTTTCTTTGTATTAATGTATGTGGATGTTTTATTTATTTTTTGTTTGAAAAAACTAAATGTGTATTATTTTAATTATGTTGAGTGTAAATTTGACAATGCTTTGCATTTATTTTTATATTTTAAAAACCTGTTGCTTTTGCAAAAGTATGAGCAGCCAGTATGATTTGCAGTACCATAGCATTATTTTGGTTATGTACTCACAGTGTGTCTGGTTTACAGACATTTCAGGGATTACTAAAATGAAACAAACAAACAAAAAATCTTCAAACCCAACTCATCTTAAAAGTTTGTACCCCTTTGCTATTGCAGAAGAGAAAAAGAAACAAGCAGACAACCTTTTTTCAGGTCTTGATTACGCCAGCATGCTCCTACATGAATTCACCAGACATGTTGAGTTCCATTTTTGGAGTGTATTATGTTGAATCACATGATATGAATGTACATCTTGTAAAAGTGAGATATGAATAAACTTATAAAGATTTGTAGTCACGTGTTAACAGATACACAGAAAAACTACTGCCAAAGGGAATATGAAAAACAAGGTATTTCCCCTTGTTAAAACAGAGCTTTTTCTTCTGTATTTAATACTTTTTATTTTTCAAGCACCTTATTCACTTTCTCCTTGCGAGGAATCAAAGCTGCGTGTCTTACTCTGCAGTCATTTTATTTCACTTACAAGTCTCTCATTGGCTTTTATGCAACAGAGTTGCTGTAACAAGTTGTAGCTTAGTGATGGTTAATTAGAAGTTACTTTTGTACCCATCTAATAATAATAGGATTTTTTTTGTTTCTATTTATTACTAGTTTGTTATCCTATTTTTTTAAAGGGTAATAGTTTTTCCCTGGTGTCAGAAAGAATAAAGGAGTCTTCAGAGCGGACCATTCTTGGGATTGTATGTGATGACTCTGATCTGGTGTCTGTTCAAATGAATAGCAAAGGCACTACATCAGGCTTTTATTTTTCAGGCGATTAAGGAGTGTTTTACGCGTCCCTGCTTGGGTATGTTAGATGTAATTTTCTCCTGTATTTTTATTCTTTCTAGTTGTAATCCAGCATTCTGATCTTGAAAAGTATGTTTAGGGAATCCTCTTGCTCCCCTGTGCCATCTGTTTTATCAACAGCAGCAAAGCAAACTGTGTTGGTTGGAAGTCTTTGTTAGGTCTGTGAATCAGGTTCTAAACTTCCAAACTAGTCACAGGAGTCAGGTTAGACTTGTCTTGTTTGAAAGTCAGTTTTTCTGACACATAAGTGGCATTTAAACTTTTATCAGCCTTATGATAAAGGGTGGTTTCCTATCCTAGCCCTTCCCACAAGTCCTCCCAGAATCTCTTTATTCTTTCTTGTCTGCAGCTGGCTGTGTCTGCTGAAGTCAGAACCTGTATGTAGCTTTTCTAACCTTGCATTTTGTGTGATTACTTGCATTTATTGGAGTTCTGACATGTAACATAACTGGAAAGCAGTCAGTGCAATATTCCCACATCATGATTACTGTTTTTCTCTAAGCCAACACCACAAACTGACATCCTGTTTTTCCTGTCAATAACTATGTAAGAGACAGGCTATTATATGAAAATTAATCTTTCTTTTTTTTAGCTCAAAGATACGTGGGCAGTGAATGGTTGTCAGTAGTACATACTGTAAGAGTTATCTCAGTTATCTACAGTACATACTGTAAGAGTTAGAAAAAAGTACGAAGCGTAAGAGTGTGTGCTGAAAGATTAGCTTCACCAGAAGATTGTCCAATAGCCATTTATGAACAAATATGCTCTAACTCTTTTATTTTGTTCTATTCATACTCAGTTTAAAAGTTGAAAAGAGAAATAAGTTCTTACGCCAATTTGTTTGTTAGGAAGCAAATTTTTTTTTCCCCTCCATTTTCAATAATTAGCATGTTTTTTTCCAGTGGCTACTTATTGTATTGCTTTCTGAAATCATTGACAATTCTGAGGAAAGTTTCCTCTCTCTTGTCTTTGGGTATATTCTTTTTCTTTGCAGGAAAATTTATTTTTAATTCTAAAAAAATTATACTTTGACCTTATAGCCACCAGCATTTTTGGCTACTGTCTCTAGATCTCTCTAAATTTAATTGGATAAAAATAAACACAGTAACGAACTCCTCATGAATTGTCAATAAAATTTCCTTTCTTTCTTGAGTAGCTTCTCTCTTAGACTCTTATTTTTTGAACTGAAACTTCTGAAAAGAAAATTATCAGGAACTATACAGGAAACAGGACTAAGTATCTGCTGGCATGACTACACTTGAACTCTGGAAATTTTACCAGTATGTGTGGTTCAGTTGTATATTGCCTGCATAACCAAAAGTCCAGTTAAAGTTAGAGAGAAATCTGTATACTCAAGTCTGCAGGAGTTCGTTACTGTGTTTATTTTTAT
>VYZQ01011688.1:27657-41923 GCA_013400655.1 Mystacornis crossleyi
TCACTCCAAGACCCCTGAGCTAAATATTTGTTTGTTTGTGTATGTGGTATGGTTTTCTGTGATGCTGGTAGGGCATATCTAGATTTTGTTAAAATGTTTTTTTATTACAGAAAATTACATTTATATTTTAAATTTACTATTTCAAAAATAAACACAGACAAAATTTTCTATCCTGACCTACACAGCAGCTCTCACCTCTCATCGTCTGTTCTTCCTGCATATGAGGGGAACTCCCATTGATGTGTGGATCTGAGAGAAGAATTTTGCCCTAAGGGCTCAATTTTGCTCTGAGATTGACATACGCATATCATCAAAAATAGAATAATCTATGCATTTGAGGAGCTATCAGCAGTTCCTGTGCAATGCTGTTGCTCTTGGAGATTTCTGTCATCCTACTAAAATGTGTGATAGGCTGAGAGTTATCTTAGGTGTAATGCTTGTGCTAACAACCCCTCCCCTGAAAAAGATGAGGTAGAAACAAAGGGTGATCTTCCTTTTTTATTGTAATCAATCATATTATGACATCTCAGGCAAATTTAACAAATGCTTTTTTTCTTATAACACTACCTTAAGTAGGTTTCATTCTAGAGTCTCTTCAGACAGATACTCACTCAGGGGCTGTCAGGCTGCACATGTATTTTCATGTCCTTTGACATTCTGTGAGACCCATCTGCAAAATATGGCATTTTTGACTTTCAGAGGAAAGAGTGGGTTACACTGGACATAAGACCGAGGGTTTCATTGTGGGTAGAAGGGTACTCCAGTGCCTTGTTCTGGGGTGTTTGTATATCTAGAAAAAGTTACCTCAGGGGCAAAAATTATCACCTCTCTTCCTTGCACAGCAAGTTTCTGTGGTCTTTCTGACTGTTTTCCTCCAGGTTTTCCCGCTGGCCTGAATACTATGACCACTGAGCTCCAGTGAGCACAAGTTTGTGTAGAAATCAGTACTCTCTTTTGATTTTTCCCACTTCTTACCCACACTTCCTTCTTTTCTGCTGGTCAGGAGGTTCTGCTCATCTCAGTCATGGTTACTTTCACGCATCACTAGACACCTAATGAGCACATTCTTAGTCCAAAATAAGGTGTCTTGGGGCAGTATAGCAGGAGGTGGGTGTCATGATTCACCGCTAGGTGGGACTGGGTGAATAGCTGGGGTTCAAGGGGCAGGTTTCTTGTGTTTTCTTTCCAAAACTTTTTCCTGCTGTCCCAGAGAAAGGGACACTGTGCTAGCATAGCAACACCTCTTAAAGGACTTGTTAGGTGTGTGTCACTCAGAACTCTAAAGCTGACCTCCCCTTGCCTAAAACAAATCTCTATTACAAGAGGAATTTATAAAGCTATTCCAAAAGGATACAAAATTAATTCTCTCTGTCTTGCACTAACAATATCTGTGACAGCAGTTAGAAGACAGTGTCGTATCACAAAAAGCTTTCATTCTACACTATGATCTGCGTCCCTGCTGGAAGTTTCAAAGGAAGGAGGTTCCTTTTCTTGCTATACAGTGGGAAGAATGGCTGGAAGCTCTTCTTTCCATTTGCTGTGATTAAAGAAAGGACCCTTTCTCATTGAAATCGGAAGAAGAACAGAACCTCCTCTTCCTCTGGAGGAGAGCCATTTCTTCCAGAGGAAGACACTGAAAAGCAGTTCCCAGCACTGCCTACGGGGTCCCCTGCACTCTCCCAGCCTCACACAGTTACTCGAGGAATATCAAAAGTATTTTTCAGAGGAATGGATTAAAACATCCAATTTTTAAAACAAATGGGATGGTTTGTAGTTCTCAGGAACTGTGCTAATATGAATATTCTATTAGTTCTTTAACAAAGGCCAAATAATAATAGTTTGGGAAAGCTGGTTTATGTAAACAATAACACAGTTAAACCCCAGAGATTGGTTACAGCTTGGAGCAGGATACAGCCTGGCTTCCATGCAGGTGCTGACAGTGTATGTTAGCCCAACACTCACACTAGTTCATTCACTCAGTGGAGTCTAGAGCAGACACCTGGGGACTGATTCACTTACAAAGGGAGATGTTATAGGGTACCTAACACCAAAACTCCAAGTGAGTTTTGATGTAATACATGTGAAGGAACTTCTGGCAGGATATCTGGCACCTTGCAGGATATACTGGAGCATCAGAAATGGCAGCCATGGATCTCTCCAGCAACTAGATTGACACCTCATTCTTTTGTAGCCATCTATATTGTTAACCACTAAGTTTAGGCATCTGAATCTTGATCAAAATCTCCACTCCAGTGTCACTGTGCCATGACTTATTCCTGGAATTTGATCATGATGACTATGACATATGATACAGGATTAGTCAAAGACATTCAATGGTATTCCTTCTGATTTTGTAACTGATGTTTATCAGAGGTATAGAAACTTTAATAAACCATGCAAAAAGCTTATTTTTTGAATATGAATTATAATTTGTTCTTTGGATGTTTATATTAGTCTGTGTTTTTGAAAAAAAACCTCTTACCTAAAGTATGAATATTTGCATTCAATGGACTAAAGTGGTTCCAAATAAAATGAAAATATAATTCCAGCTGTTACTTGAATCTGTGTTCAGGGACCTGTTTTTTCATTATATGACCTGCCTCTCTTCACAATTGCTGCAGTGATTCTTATTTGCTGCTTGGAGCTAAAACATACCTTCTCCACACTCTCAGTTTTGCTGAAGGTAAACTTGAGCCAAAACCTGCTATTTCAAACCTTTCAACTTCAAAATGCTTCACAAACATTTAAAACTAATCACAACCATATCCTTCAGTAGGAAATATAGCACATATTACAGGTGGGGAAACTGAGAGAGAAATAAAATAGCATCCTCAGAGAGCACATGAAGTGCTCAATGTGCTTCAGGCCACTAAGCATGCTGCCAGGAAATATGGAAATGTATAAGAGCTATAAGGCAATTTCTAGGGTTATCAAAATATGTGTTTGCCTGAGATAACAGAGTATGCCCACTGTGGGAATGGTCGGTGATATAGCTACAGAAACCTCCTGTGTTGCACCAGTGGACAGGCATGATGGTAGGGCACTGCTAAAACATCGGCTGATCATCTTACTCTTCAGATCAGCCTCCTGTGAGGAAAAGCATATGCCTGAAAGTCATAAACAAACCATTGATTTTTGTAAATAAAGCCTCAAGATCAACAGATCAACATGTATGTGGCTGAAATGGGATTTTATCCCTGGAAATGACATAAATGCCAGACTTGTTTCTTTAGAACACAAGCCTTAAATCTTACACATTAGTAGATGTAGACCTCTGATGGGGTAAATCTCACCTCCTCAAGCTGATGAGGCCAGTAATCAAGTGTCTGTCATATGTCTTACGAACACAACAAAATATATGCTGTAGAAAGAAAACTGTTAAAAAAACTTTTTTTTTTGCATTTGTAGGAATTCACTTCATATTAGACAGAAAAAAAACCCCAAAACATAATTTTGAATCTCTAAAGCAGCAGAAACCTGAACTGAGGAATCCAGCAGGCTGAGAAAACACCTGAAACCAAATAAAGCACAAAAATCTGGAATCTTTCCTTACAATTTATGCAATGCAGCTGAGTGCATCTGCAGCGGGCACTCTAGAAATCACTTTTTATTAAATCATACTTTTCCTGCCTTTAGTTTTTTCCATATGTCCTAAACCAATATTACTTTACTCCACTGGTCAGATGAGCCAAGTAGCTTCTCCTAGAGGCAGAGCAGACCACAGGCTGCATCCTGTCTCCCTTCATAATGGGATCCACTGTATAGGAGCACTGGAATTGTCAGTGCTTGGCGATATTGCCTTTAATATGCAAGAGTATTGGGCTGATGCTTCCCAGAAATCCCAGGCTGGCTAAGGCTCTGCTAAACTCATATATGACTCAGGGAAAACCTCACATGCTTCAGAGGGGTCCAGGAAGGTAAGTGAGTGAGGGCAGACTGCCATGATTTAAAAAAAAAAAAAAAAAAAAAAGCCTATTGCCTTCTAACCATCTTGTTGTCTGAGGACCATTCCCTGTTCACTTGTAAAGGACTGGGAGAGGGCAAACTGAATGAATTGTCTAGCAAGAGTATTGAGCTGGGTATACTTTTAATAAACCAAGGCTCAGCTGGAACTTTCTGAAGCACTTATGGATGGAAGTTTTTGACTGTCAGCTACTGAAGTCTCTTTTTCCAGGTCAGATTGCTGGCTGCAGACCATCCACATATTTGTTAACAAAACCTGCTACTTTGCACACCAACTTAGGGCTGGATTTTAGCTATTTACTGACTGGAGCATGAATGGGACACGACTTAAGAAGACACAATTGAGTCAATGGAAGCAAAAATCCACATGTTTTCCTCAAGTTTGCCATACAATTCTCTCTCTGGAACACATGGCATGGCCTATGGCCTCAGCCTCATTAGAACTAACTTTACTTCCCTTCCTGGAGCTACCACTTATGATCATGATGTTCAGAAAAATTACCTTAAGGGTAAAACAGAGACATAAGTAATTTTTCAGGCATAGTTTCAGTACTAGAAGGCCATTTAACTTCCCTTATTATGTCATGTATTTTGGATTTTAACATATGATTATCTGAGACCAAAAGAGACAGTTCTTCTCTCCTGGTAGAAACTCTGCTTTCCAAACCTCAAAGATAATAAAACTTGCAATGCTGATGCTCATTTATCTTATTTGCCAACATTAGAAAGTGTAATTATATTTCTTCTTCTAGATTTCTTTTCAGCAAGCTCTTTTCCCATCACCTCTTGTTTTTCTCTGTCTCTTGGGGCTCAATCTTGTCAGTTTTCTAGTTCATTCACATTTCACATTGCTGGTCAAGATAATGTGCTTAGGGTTACGAAATGTTGATGGATGGCTAAATGAGGCTTCAATGTCATAGACCTCTAAATCCATTGTATTTAATTAGAAATTTCTTAGGAACCCTCAATCCTTTAAATCCTTTCTTGAATAAAACCTATAGGGAGACATGGTATTTTGTTTTCTGTAAGAATACCAGCAAGGGTAGAGAAAAAGTTTGATACTGATGAAAACCAGCCCCGTGAATCCAGGTGTTGTGGTGACCCAGCCCATTAATTGGCTGTGGCAATCAAACGCCCACCTGACCTTAGCTGTCCAATGGCTGGACGGATCCAAGGGTGGAACAGAGGTCTGAAGCTGCCACCCCTGTCACAGAAAGTTCTGTTAAATTCGATGTTTTATTGGCTCCCAGTTCTTACTCCTGCCTCTTTGTTATCCCCATTGGTTGTTGGGTAGCTGGTTCCACCCACCTGTTTGTACCCCATTGGTTGTTCCCTTCTCTCTGCCCCCAGACCCCGAGTATAAAACCCTGAACCCTTCCAGTTTTCTGGTCTTTGGCCCTGGATCTTTCAGGGAATAAAGTGTCTGGAACCCTTACAGGGACCCCTCTCTCGTTCTTTGCCTCTGGGCCAGTGTAGCTCATACACCGAGCAGGTTGGGAGGCGCTTCCCCATCGAGGAGCCAGCACAGAAATCCGACAGCAGCATCACTGACGTCTGCGGGAAGGACGTTGTGTCCCCTCTGATTGCGGGCGCGACCGACAGCATCATCCAGGTTCATCTCAGAGGGGATTGTTGAATGAGCCAAGGCCTGTGCTGCACAGACAGTTATCTCTGTATATGAGGTTGGTCACAGGACTTTTAGTTAGTCAGTGTTGCCTACATATTACAATTACCAGCTTGGACAGGCAGGAATAATTTGCAACTTCTATGCATTTTGGGAACATTGGACCCCAAAACTGTCTTTTATCTATCTTGTTAAGGATATTGCATTATGGAAAGGAAAGGATGATACAGGTGGGTTTTCTGTTTTTTGTTTTGTTTCTTTCTTTTTTTTTAAATTTTTTTAAAAAATAATTGCCTAAGTCATTCTCTTCTGAATCTAAGAATTAGAATGGTAACAGTAGGATTGGTAGAACTGTGCTTCCCTTTCCCCATTAGAGTATATAGAGGGCTTTCCATACCATGTAACTCTATGTCTGCTTTTTAAAAACTTCTTGTAAAGCCAAACTCAGAAACATTTCATAGTGAAAGCAATGGACAAAAAACTAAACTTTCTTTTAGGTGTCTTTAGCTGAAGACTTTTCAAAAGCTTTTTTTGATAATTAAGAAAAGAACACAAACTACCCTGGCATTTAAACTGCTTATAGTGGATGAAAAAATCTCTGTAGTAATCCTTTTCTCACTCATTCTCTAAAATGGTCCATTGGCAGTAAAAATGATCACATGCCATCTCAGTTTGATGACAAATATGTTTTGAAAGTAATACTGACATTTGGAAGATTCATTTAAACATTTTGCAATAGTGCACGTGTGACCAGCCAGTAAACTTTTCAAGTTAAGTAAAAAAAGAAATTGTGAGCAAGTTTTTATGACTTGAAATGGTACTAAATATATGGCTGTATCTTCAGCCAGCATAACCACAGTGTACCTTGAATGATGTCAGTAAAACCACTCTTTTTTGGTCTTTTTAAGGACACAATGACCTATGCAGTTTCAACTTGAAATAATCAGCTTTCTCACTCACTCAGGAGAACATTGCCAAATTCAAAACTTTAATGCTTTTAAGCTGTGAGGGTTTAAAGTGATGGATTTGGTCAGGGTTGGGAGGAAAGATTTAATCTGACTTCTTGTTTTGGATTAAGAAAAGTGCTTCCAGAGCCCTGAATCTGAGTGAAGGATGGCTTCACATTGGTCCATAATAACAGCACTCCTCTTGGAATATGTAGCTCTGCAAGGATTATGAGAACATGGAATTAGGAGAAAGAAAATTTGGCTAAGTCAGATAGTTTATTCCCCTGAAAGATGTGAATATTCCATAAACAGATGAGAGACTAGCCCTTATGTGTAAATCCTACTGAATTTACGCAGTAAGGAGAACAAAGCTGCAGTAGCAGCTATAAATAAAGCATATGAGTTGTGAATGCATTAAGATGAAAATTTTTGTATAAATTATTGTACTGTCCTGGAGTATGTTTCTGATTGATTGTAAAGGTTTTAGTCATAACCAGGTGTCATGAGAACTTGAGGAAGTGATTGTGATGCTATGAATTCATTGGGTATTTCCATAGAGGTGTTTTTATTGTGGTCTAACTTCAAATTCAGCTTTGGCTTGTTAAGTGCCTTAACAAAATCTGAGTACAGTCCTCCTTTTGGCAGGAGCTCATGGGCTGAAGATGCATCTTTCTCCATAATTGTATAGACACGGCTTTATTTATGTGGTTGGGAGACAAAAAGACAAAAATTTGCAGCACTACTCACTGTGCCAGCTCTTCTAGCAGCCTCAGACCTTTTATAAATTTGCAGATGAGCCTGTGTATAATGTTCATATGGATCTTTCATTTTTACCTGCATATCGCTGAGGTGTATAACACATAAAAACTCTGTCTTTCAGAAATAAAAAGCAAGATAAGAGGCAACTTTGAGTAGGTTTTTTTTTTTTTTTTTTCTTTTCTCCTGGCTCTGCTTAAAACTACATTGTATTAAGTTTTCCAGATGATGCCCTTCTGTCTTTTGGCAATTCTAACTACATGGAATTTGAAGACTGCTTTTATATAGAATGGATTTTCAGATGTTTGACAACCTGCTTGAACCTAGATGCAGTTTCAGCCTTGCTCATCATGTTCTGACATCTGTCATCCTGAGCAGGGGTGAGATAGTCTTAGAAGCAGCAAGCCTGGGATTTCCATGGAGTGTATGATAAAGATGTAGTCAAAGACAAGCAGAGGGAAATGATATTTTCCCACTTTGAGGTGTCTGTTGTGGTGTTTTCCTGCTTCTCTTTTATAACAAAGGTGTGAGTTTATTTGTCTTTCTTATTTATTACTGTACCACTGATCTTGGACCAGATGTTCTAAGTCCTGTGCATCTTGAGAGCAGCAGGTTTACTGGATGTGTGCGGACCATCTGCACCCTGCACGTGTAACAGATCCACTCCTTCCAAGAACTGTTAGATTTACGAAACTTGTGCAATGTGGCTTGCACACCTAGGAAATGACGAGAGGAATTGCCTAGATCTAGATTCTTCTGAGGGTTTAGAAAGAGGAAGAGAAATGTCTTTCACTTGAAGGTGGAAAACTTACCTTCAAGAAGGAGGAATGTTTCCCCATTTGGGAAACATTCTGTAGGGTTTGGACAGAAGACAAATCCAGCAACTGTAAGAAACCTTAGTATCTGAGGGAGAAATCTGTTCAACAGTTAATATGGCTTCAGGCTCTGTAATCCCCTGAGGCAGGAAAGCAACCTTTGTGCCTTAGAAACTCCTTCAAATTGTCAGCCTTGTCAGTGTGGCACTTGTGAACCACTGCAATGGAAAGCCACAGGGCGTGTAAAGGCTTCGGGTCCCAGACAATCAGTCTGGTAGAGAACCTTGGAAGTGATGCAGCTGTCCACAGCAGTCGGAAAGAGGCGAGATACCAGGTCGGTTTCTTGTACACAAATTAATCACCAGGAGGTAACTGACGATGCTGAAAATAAAAAGGAAGGGAGAAAGCATCTCAAGTGGAATAATGAAGCAATGAAGAATTTCACTGCAGAGAAAACTTTGGATGAGTGGGAGATAAGAGCAGAAAATGTGAATGACCCCACACTCTTTATCCGCTTGCAAAAAGGAAGGCAGTTAAAGGATATTAGCTGTCATGCAATAGGTTGTACTGAAGTCCTGACAGGTTTCTTTGGTTCCCAGTTACTCAGGCAGTCATAATTAACCATGAAAATGTTCAGGAGTATTTTACTCTGATACAATGAAATATAAGGATTTATGTTTTTTTTTTTTGTTTGGTTTTTTTTTTTTTTAATTTTAAAGAATGCTGTATTAAAAAAGAAGGTGAAATCCATAACAGTGAAAGTCCTTGACTGAAGAGAAAATTTCACAATTTAATGAAGCAAGAGGCTGATTACAAAGGAGATTGTGACTGAATCTGGAACAAATCATTGAAACATCATGAAATAACTCTTGACAAAGTACTTAGAGTTTGTCAAACTAACCAGGTGCCCAGTTCAGAATGAAGGAGAGGACATAATTGAGAATCCAAAGCAGAGCAAAGAAAGATTCCTGATGAAGATATAATTGGAATCCTACAAGAGCAGCATCTGGGCCTGCAGACTGTGTGGAAAAGAGCACCAGCCATAAACTGGAAGAAGGTATGCACTAGATTACATCACTGCGAAACAGCGTGTAAGAAGCAGCATACAGGAGATCAATGACAGCACCATTTGCTCTGGGGGATTCTTCATAAGAGCAATTCATCAGAAGATGAATGGACTATCACCCTGAAAGCAAGTAAGACATTTATTCATTTTAAATTGGATACTGGTGCACATGATGGTGTGTTGATTGAAATAATGTTATCCTCCTGACAAGAAGCAGATAATGGAGAGTCAGGGGAGGTTTACAGGGGTAAGATAATAGCAACTAAAGTTAACATGAGGGTAAACAGAGTGGACAGATACAGTCTGTATTAACTTATGGAGAAGAGCGCTCATTATAGAAAAAAATAATGTGTCAAATCTTTGTTCTCATCAGGACAATGTGCTCATGAGAGAGGACAGGAGGACAGTACACCTGAGGAAGCATCAGAGGACACCAGCTAGGGAACAAGCTGTCTTTGAACAGAATACACATCAGAGGAGAGAGCCAACCTTCCTCCTGTCCCTCTTACTATTCAAATATCCTTTGCTCTGAAGGAAGAGGGGGGAAAAAAAAAAAGATATGGGTGAATCTATTACCCCAACAATCACGAAATGCATAGGAGAATGAGCTGTGGATACACTGTTTATTCATCTCTAGAGAAAAAAATAGGGACAGAATGTTTTCTGTCTGGGTAGACCAGAGGAATTGAATAAATATGAAAAAAAAAAGTCACAGTAGTTGTTAGGGGATAATTTTCAGAGATGTTGTCTAATAGCAGAATTTTTTATATGCTGGATGTATCAGCAGGATTCCAAGGAAAGTCTCTGGAAAAACACAGCACAGGTTTTATGTGTTTTCCATGTCTTGTTGAGAAAACCCTGCTTCTTCAGACTTCCATTTATGTTGTGCTCAGCATTCCATTTTTATAACAAAAATAAGAATTTTGATAGCACCAAAGAAATTGGGGCACCAGAGAAGATATTTTAATATGGGGAAAAGACTAAAAGAAGCTGAAATGTCAGAAGAGAATAACTGGAAGCTGTGAGCATCCTGGAACAGAACCAAAGCGGCTGGGTTAGTGTGATGCCAGCAAAATGTAAGTTTTCTGTAACATAAATAACACACCTGAGAAAGAAGGTTATTTGGCAAGACATATAGGTAACAGTGAAACCACTGCAGTTGACAAAGAAATAGTAGATTTCTGGGAATGATGGATTACATTAGGACAATTGTAACTTATACTGCTGCCTGAATAAATAAATAGAGGATGCTCCTACACAACGGCATTGCCTGACCTTAATAAAAAGTCTAAGAAGTAAGGGGAATTAATTTGGGAGGATGGTAAGTCCAAAACTATATTGTCCACAGGTGTTTCAAAGAAGTGTTTTGGGACTTCAGTGCAATCTTCTTGCAGGAGTGTGGTCACAGCTACAGACCCGTGGTTTATGAATAGTAGATGCTAACAGGAAATGAGAGTTAATAAGCTCAGATAGAAAAGGAGGCTTTGGCATGGTTGTAAAAGACTTCATGTCTTAGTTGTGGGAGGCCTTAGCTACTACTATTTTATTAGCTGAAATCGACTGCAAACCACTTATTGCTGTTACTGAAACTGACCTTGTGAACACTCCAGAGAATTCACAGCTTACTTTTATTTTTTTCAACTACAAATGGATGATTTGTAAATTGAATCTGAACCTGGAAGAGATTTGGAGATGCAGACTCGCTCTTCAAATTATTTGAAGTTCAACATTAGTATATTTTGCAAATAAAAATAAACTTTGTATTCTGAGGTGAGCTAAGGGCCTTTTGTTTCAGACTGACTACTTAGGATGAGACTCTACAAAAAATAAGAAAGAATAAAATTATAGTGGCAAACCCAGCATGTTCCTCATCACTCATATCAGTGCAAGGGTTGCTACTACCACTGCATGAAATCCTATTTCAGGAATCATGACTACTAAGTTATTAAAAGTATGTGAAAGTAGTTACAGAGGTGGATAGGGGTTCCTTGAGGAAAAAAAAAATGTAGCAGAAAGAGGAGAGTTAATTTGACCTTAAATGAAGGAGCTCTTCAGTTCTGCTGCATATACCAGAAATAAAGATCAAGGTGTAGGAAAATTTTGTACTGATGGTACAGAAAAATGACTCATGGGAGGAAAGCACAAAAAATAGATTATTTACAGAGATTAGGGAAAAAAAGTCCAAAACAGAACACTATGGACTATGTACTTACTATTATTCTGACTCCTGTGAGATGATTTTGTTGGGAGACACAGGTAAGGAGTTGATGATGGACATCAAAGATTTTTTTTTTTTTTTCTGATACACAATATTTGAAAACAATGAGCTGGAGTTAGCTGTGTGTGAATGTGAGCAGTTTGCAGTGCAATATTGACTTAATCATCTGCTCTGGGTTTGGATGGTAAGGTGTTGGTAGGCGGACTACAGGGGTGGCTTCTGTGAGAAGCTGCCAGAAGCTTCCCCCATCTCCAGCGGAGCTGATGCCAGCTGGCTCCTCTGAACCTGCCACTGGCCAAGGCCAACCCCATCAGTGATGGTGGTGGCACCTCTGGGATAACAGATTTAACAAGGGGGTAAAACTGTACAGGGGCAACTCCTCAGGAGAGAGGAGTGAGTTCATGTGAAAGAGACAACTCTGCAGACACCAGGGGCAGTGAAGCAGGGCGGGGAGGAGATGCTCCAGGCAGCAGGACAGAGATTCCCCCGCAGCCCGTGGTGAAGACCATGGTGAGGCAGCTGTCCCCCTGCAGCCCATGGAGGGTCCCACTCTGGAGCAGGTGGATGTGTGAAGGAGGCTGTGACCCCATGGGAAGCCCATGATGGAGCAGGCTCCTGGCAGGACCACTGGACCCATAAAGAGAGGATCCTGCACTGGAGCAGGTTTGCTGGCAGGACTTGTGACCCCATGGGGGACACATGCTGTGGTAGGTTGTTCCAAAACAACTGCACCCTGTGGGATGAATCCATGCTGGAGCACTTCATGAAGGACTGCAGCCCATGGGAAGGATTTCACTCTGAAAAAGTCCATGGAGGACTGTCTCCTGTGGGAGGAACCCCATGCCAGAGCAGGTCAAGAGTATGGTTAGTCCTCCCCCTGAGGAGGAAGGAGAAAATGGCAATTGAAGCTGAGCCTGGGAAGAAGGGGGAGTTGCAGGAAGGGTGTTTTAAGATTTAGTTTTTATTTTCTCATTATCCTACTCTGATTTGATTAATGATACAGGAAACAAATCTTCCCAAGTTAAGCCTGTTTCACCTGTGATGGTACCTTCTGAGTGATCTCTCCCTGTCCTTACCTGCATCCACAAGCCTTTCACTGTATTTTGTCTCCCCTGTGCATTGGAGGAGGGGATAGAATGGCTTTGGTGAGCACCTGGTGTCCAGCCAGAGTAAAGCAACCGCACCAGCTATCTGCTAGTCCCAGTGAACTTCTGTCTAGAAGATGGGTGAAAAGTGGTGTGTAAAACAGGAAACAAATGCAGTGTGCTTAGACAATAGGTCTCCAGGTTATGAACTCGCCAGATGAAGCAGATGTCCTGTCTTCTGACTGGAACAGGTCTGATCTTCCAGAGGAAGTGAGATACCACCTCAGACACCACTGGACAGTTTCATTATTATTATGACTTCATGTGTTTGCATTAATAACGGTTTTAATTATAGCTGTCGTTACATTCTGCCTTGGAATGGAACGTGTGGTATTTGGGGCTGTGCCTTCAAAGGCTCAGCAGCTTGGCAGGGCACTGTGAGGCTCTTGTTGCAGCACACAGACAGCTGGATGCAGACAGGATTATTCCCAGAACCTCTGGTGCTGAGTAGCACTGAAGACCACAGAGAGAAGAGCTACTGAGAGCCAGAAGACAGCCTAGAGGCAACTTGCCCTCCACTTATGATTGATCAGCTAAGACCCTGTGGGAGATAGGCCATTTGCTCTTGCTGGCAGAGGAGATGCCAACCCACCCAGAGAGAGGGATTCTGAGAAGTATCTGAAAGCGGAACCTCAAGGAATGTCCCTCCTCCCACTGGCAGTCATTCCTGCGGGAAACACCGCCTGCTTCCTAAGGAGGTGGTGAGTCCCAGGGAGTGTGGTACCTCAGTCCTCCTGCCCAGATCCTCCTGCCCGTTTTCAGGGCTGCGAAAGGTCCTTAGGATTTGGTACATGGACAGTAGAAATTGTAAGACTTGCCTTAATATGAATAGACTGACAGGTATTGCAGGTGAGACATTTTTCTGGTATGTACAACTTAACTCTGGCAGGTTGAGATGGTGCGACTTGGTTCCAAGCCTAATAAACCAATAGAACGCGTGTTTACTATGAATAGGCTCATTCATTTCAATGGCAGTGTGCACACACGTGTTTGTGTGTGTGCGTGCATGTAGAGAGAAGAGAATCCCTCTTCGCCCTTCTCCTCATGGCTTATATCATACGGCATGCCGACAGATCCGAACTAACAACTCCTTCATAAGGAATCTGAAATACAGAGTCCAAGGGAAGTTTAACAGCTTCATAGCTTGTAATTCTCCTTTGGCCACATTTTGTTTGTCAGGGGGAGCACAAGAATGAGGCCACACATAATTTAACACCTTTCCCTATTTAGAGTTTGTTGGTTTAACTTCTGAGATTGTTTTTTTAAAAAATGTTTGTCTGAATTTAGTGGTTGTGAAGGAAAGTGACAGCCCTAAAGGCTGTAGTTTTCCTTGCAGAATGGGCACGGGATGAGCTCCAGCAGAGTGCATTTCCTCATATTACCACCCTGATTTGACCTTGAATGACCTGTTGCAGGGCCCAGCAGAATTGGTTTTCGTATCTTTCCAGTCCTTGGTCTCTTAATGAAGACTGACAACTGAGCTGTGGAAAGTGTGGCAGGGCTTCTGGGAGGCTGATCTGTGGCCAGATGAGAGCCTGACTTCTTTCACATAGGCACAGTGTAGTAACCTTTCCAATACTAAGGAGGCTGGTGAGCAGAGCTAATGAGACAGAGATCTCAGGGTGAGTATTTCAACACCTGCTGCCATAGAAGTGCCACCTTTCCCAAAGGCTCTATTATTACAGCTGTGCTTTGGCTCTAATACTTGCTGGGCCTTGTACAAACTCAGAGC
>VYZQ01011688.1:46836-57541 GCA_013400655.1 Mystacornis crossleyi
GGGCTCCGGCCATGTGCGGCCAGGGGGAATAAAATCTGAAAACATCTATCAAATATCGTCTCCTTGATTCTTCCACCGGCCAAGGCTGTCTCCCAGGGAAAGGTTGCAGCCACCCCACTGCAACATACATGCACATACAAACATATATATATATGCGTACATTCTGTATGGGATCATGTTCTGTGGTTTATCATTCTGGGTAAAGAAGACAAACACAGAAGAAAATAGCATTTTAGTCAGTACCTATTCAGGATTTTATAGGAAATCTGGGGCATTGCCATGACAATTCCAGAAGTGGTTAGTTAATATCTTTTGTATTCTTGTAAACACCTACTCATTTACTGCAGCAGCACTGAAAACTTATTAAGAGCACTCGTTCAGTCCAAATGTACTTGGAAAACTCAGAACAACTCTCCTTCTTCAGCATAATTTTTGTTTTTCTCAACTTAAATCGATAAAAATAAATAATTTCTAATTACCATTAAGCTCTGCATGTCTGCAAAGTTTGGTGTGAAATAGGAAATGCACCTGGAACTTTGTAGCTCTTATGTAAAATTAATAATAAATGTTTTCTTGCCAACATCAATATGTTTATATTATGGTCATGGGACTCTCTGATGCCTAAATTATTTAAGACATTAATTTTTTATCTCTGCTCAAGCCTACTACATAAAGTTGCTGAGTTTCGTATCAAAAGTGGAGGTTCAAATCAAATTGATATTGCAGTTTAATTAAAGTAGTGTTAGGACATATCTCACAATCTTTACTCAGGCAGAATATAGTGGAGTAGTGAAAACTTTCTTTCCCTCTGCTTTCTGCATTGCCAGACTTTTAGGCTGTGACACTTAAGGCTAAGACATAGGAGAAAAGGTGAGGGCTCACTTTCATTCCCTGCTGTCTCCAGTTATGTGCTCCTTCTTGGTGTTCTTGGGTTCGGTGTATTTCATGTGTGGAAAAACCCAAAAGACAAACAGATGACTGTAAATTATTGACTGGTCTTCTGCTTCTCCTTGTTCCAGTGAACACACAGACCTAACCTCCCTTTTAGGTGAGAGGGTTTGTTAAAAAAGTGAAAGTAGTGATTTGTCACTACCACAAGATAAGATTCAAAAGCCCAGTCTTCCTAATGGAGAGACTAGCTAGCATCTTGGAAGTCCCCAGTGAGACAGTTCTGGAAAATAATGAGACCAAACAACAACTTTTTTCCTAAGAAAGCCCCAGCCATGACAAGTAAATGGTCTGGGAGCTCTGGAAAACTGCTTTTATGATACTTTGAACCCCACTGACTTAAGGCACTAACTTGAGATACCTGAGTTTGAATGATACTGGCTCTTATAGTGTATTGCATATGGGCTTTTCTTATTCTGCTGGTGACGGTGGTGCAGGGAAAGAGCTGAGCAGCTGCAAGAAGGTCAGTTAACCTGGTCAGCACGTCCCCACCATGGCTCTGAGGGAAGAAAGGTCTTGGCCATGTAATTGCCTGAGCTGTCACAGTTTAAGAATTGTGTTTAATCATCAGTAATTGACCACTGATAAATTAATAGCTCAAGTATCTCCCATGTCCCTTCTGTTATCATTTTAAGCCTACATTCTTCTACACTTGTAATAGGTTGAACCTGAATTGATTGATGGGCTTTTGGGCCAATCGCTTTTGCAATTTTGCATATAAAAAACCCGTGCAAGCGGGGGAGATCTCTCTTTGTTTCTGGGTTCAAGGGGCGAGGGGTGGCCAGGCACCTCCTTTCCCTGCTCTTGACCCCTCGGCGTGGTGCGGCAGTGGTCCGGAGCCAGTTCTTCTTCTCCAGGGAGAGGACTGTTCCCGCTCTGCAGGCAGCCTGTAACTAAAGCCATGTGACCGAGAGAATCCAAAACCGCCAGGACCGGCGAGGCTGGCAGGGCACTTTTGCATCCAGCACAGCTCTCACCAAAACCAAAGAGACACTACATCGCAGCTGACAGAAACACTTTTTTTTTCAAATCAGTGAGGAAAGAGGAGAAAAGTAAAGTCACATGAAATGAAACTGAACGTAGCGGCTCTAAGGTCAGAAACAGAGGGAAAGGGAGGACACCACATGGGAAGGCAGCTGGATGGTAACAGGAAAAGAGGGCTGCTGCACTTTTTGGTGCGAAGCTTAAAAATGCTTCTTGCAAAACCATAGAAAGGACATTAATTCATTTGGAAAAGCTTGGGGGGTTGAGAAAATCTTATGCAGCCTGTGACTTTAAAGAAAGGTCCACACCAGACCAAATAGAAGTTATGAGAAGGTATTAGAAACTTGAAGCAAAGAACTTTGGTTTTTAGGCTGAAATAACTCATCCTTTAAAATTAAAACCCCATTTTCTCCTATGCCCATGATTTTTGCAGTATGGGAAAACTGCAAAAAATTCATGGGAAAGATACCTTTTTCACTTTAACA
Source organism: Mystacornis crossleyi (assembly GCA_013400655.1). NCBI lineage: Eukaryota > Metazoa > Chordata > Aves > Passeriformes > Timaliidae > Mystacornis > Mystacornis crossleyi. Next base: position 49,254 of record VYZQ01011688.1, read on the forward strand.
GATTGTTTCTCTGNGCGAGGGGTGGCCAGGCACCTCCTTTCCCTGCTCTTGACCCCTCGGCGTGGTGCGGCAGTGGTCCGGAGCCAGTTCTTCTTCTCCAGGGAGAGGACTGTTCCCGCTCTGCAGGCAGCCTGTAACTAAAGCCATGTGACCGAGAGAATCCAAAACCGCCAGGACCGGCGAGGCTGGCAGGGCACTTTTGCATCCAGCACAGCTCTCACCAAAACCAAAGAGACACTACATCGCAGCTGACAGAAACACTTTTTTTTTCAAATCAGTGAGGAAAGAGGAGAAAAGTAAAGTCACATGAAATGAAACTGAACGTAGCGGCTCTAAGGTCAGAAACAGAGGGAAAGGAAGGACACCACATGGGAAGGCAGCTGGATGGTAACAGGAAAAGAGGGCTGCTGCACTTTTTGGTGCGAAGCTTAAAAATGCTTCTTGCAAAACCATAGAAAGGACATTAATTCATTTGGAAAAGCTTGGGGGGTTGAGAAAATCNCCACAACAACACTGCATTATTATCTTAACTTTATAGATATTTAATTCTACAAAGAACAGCTACTTGTTACTATATCTATATAAAAATATATAGTTACCTATGTTCAAGTGGGTTAAACTTGGCTGAACACCAGGTGCCCACCAACACACTCTATCCATCCCCTTACCAACTGGAGAGGGGAGAAAATTTGAGAAAAGGCTTGTAGGTCAAGATGAGGACAGGGAGAGATGATAATACCAGTTACCATCATGGAAAAAACAGATTTGACTTAGGGAAATTAATTTATTAGCTTTCAAATCAGAGCAGGATAATGAGCAATGAAAGCAGATCTTAAAACTCATTCTTCCCAACTTTCCCTTCATCTTGGTTTCAACTTTGCTTCTTGATTTCTCAACCTCCTCCCATCAAACATTGCAGGCAGACAGAGAATGAAACTGTGGTCAGTTCACGCATTGTCTCTGCTTCTCCTTTTTCCTCAGGGGAAGCACTTCTCACACTCTTCCCCTGCTCCATCATGAGAGACAGTCCTCCACAAAATTCTCCAATGTGGGACCTTCCCACGGACTGTAGTTCTCCACAAACTGCTCCAGTGTGCATCTTCTCCATAGGCTGCAGATGGATCTCTGCTCCACCATGAACCTCTATCCTCTGCAGAGGGGCATCTGGCCCACCATGGTCTTCACTATGGGCTGCAGGGGAATCTCTGCTCTGCTACCTGGAGCACATCTTGCTGCTCCTGCTTCTCTGCCTCTGGTGCCTGAAGACTTATTGTTTTCAAGTACTCTCACTCCCTTTCCCAGCTATAGTTGCTCTTGTACAGTTTCCCCCCTTTGTTAAATCTGTTATCCCAGAGGTGCCACCACCATCACTGATGGGCTTAGCCTTGGCCAGCTCTGGCAGGTCCATCTTGGAGCCAGCTGGCATTGGCTCCATTGGACATGGGGGAAGCTTCTACCAGTTTCTCACAGAAGCCACCCCTGCAGTCCCCCTGCTACCAAAACCTGGCCACACAAACTCAATACATTACCTCAAATAATTATGAAAATCTAACAGAGATTAAGCAAAGGTCTAGCAAACAAAAGTACAAAATGGACAATAGCCACCCGGTCATCAGATAATTGTCGATCCAACTAACAAGCTAAAACAAAGGTTCAGACAGGCAAAGACAAATTCAGATGATGTCAGGGTTGCCCAGAGAAGTCATGGAGTCACTGTCTCTGGAGGTGTTTGAGAAACGACTGGACGTGGCACTTAGTTCTATGAGTTAGTTGACAAGGAGTGCCAGGTCAAAGGTTAGACTCAATGATCTTGAAGTTATTTTCCAGCCTAATTGTCTCTATGATTCTATGATTGCCATGCCTTTTTTCTCTGCTACCTTGTGCATTTACCTGCAACGTATCTCACTAGGATATACATTTTCCATGTCTGACATTCTCTGATGTCTTCAGTAGTCTGGTTTCCTGCACCTATAAGATCTTTCTCTCACAAATTCTCTTCTGCAGACAGGGTTCCAGACAGAAGCATTTTCTTGCTAAAGATTCTTGGATTAAATTGGAAATCTTATAAATTCTCTGGATTTAATACATATTCAGCTTTGTCTGCCATACATCTGATGGTGAGTAGTCAATGTATTTATCAGTTCTTGATGAACATGAATTAATTCAAATGAATGTTACTCCATGAAAAACAAAAAGAGCCTCAGATACAGCCCAGGGTCTGCCTTCCTAAGCCATTCCCCAAAGATGTATGTCACGTAACTCATTTTACAGACTTTCATTTATGAAGTTTTCACAATACTGCTGCATTTTTAACATAAGAAAAGATTTTAATATCTAGATTAAATCTCTTGCTGTAATTAATTCCTGCTGCATTCAGCCAATTTATCATGGATGTGGAGAACAGCACATCCCCTTCTACCTCGATGTACTCTTTTCCAAGGAAGACTGTTTCAGCATGACTATCTTTATAGACGGCATGCAGGAATTTAGGGAGTGGACTGAAACTCCTGTAACAACTTAGGCAGTTGCTACTCATGGGAGCACGCTGCCCATGTCCTGTAGGTGAATGGTCTCTGTGGTTCTGTATATCCAAGTCTTCAGCCTGATGGCAAGAGTCAAAGTGCACTGGAATCAGTAGCAGGCTTAAGCCTTTACTGACTTAAGGGGCCTAAAAAAAATAAAGAACCCATACTAGTGTTGACCTCTAACAGATGGTAGCAAAATGACTGCTACAGAAAACACTGTGACATTAGAATCACATCCGGCTTGGCAGTGCTGGAAGGGACTATACAAAATTCCACATAAAACCCTGAATGTGTGTGAATGTTTATAACTTAAAAGTTAGTGCAGGCTCTGAGACTTCTCAGACTGATGGAGAGCTGTCTGAATACACTAAAGGAGAAGTGGTTCTCTGCCAGTCTCATCCTCTTTCTGGTTACCAGCACAGACACCTTCCCTCCTTAGATCAGTTATTCCAGATTTCTGCTGCTGTGTGAAAAACATGTTAGGAAGGGGGTTTTTCAGACGGCAGACAGTTTTTCCCCCCCTCTTCCATGGCTGAAGCAACATGCATCTTTTTTTACAGAATATCCTACCCATAATTTCTGACTTGCGTCAGGTTCCTTCTCATATGAATAGCGAAGTATGAGCTTGTCCTTCTTTTTCTTAAAATAGCATAGGTGTGAAATATTTTTTAATCCTCTGCAATTAGGGTATAGAGCAGGGCTTGAGTTGCTTCTCAGTGAAATCATAATCACAAATATTTCTTATATTACATTATGCAACATGAAGGCTCTTGCTAATTCCTTGTCTCTGTGGAATGGGCATGTGGTTTGGCTCTGTAATCTAAAAGCTCGAGACTAGTATTTTCCTGATCCTTGTTGTCCTGCATCTTATAAGCTGAGTATTTAAGAGTAGCATGTTTATTTATATATGTTGCTGCTAATCCAAACTGTCTGCTAAACTAATCCCTTGTTAAAATGAAATCAAGTCAGCTATTTTATATTACAAAGTTAAAACAATAGCTCAGCCAGACACTTCACACATCTGTTTTACTTCTCCTGAATAGGTATGCAGCTTTCCTTACATTCTTTCTCAACAAAAGTGCCACCAATTAGCTATAGTTTTCTTTGATTTTTCTCTTGTGACCTAAGTCATGTTTTCTCAGTTCTTTTGCTGATTACTTTTGAAATGCTGGCTTTTTTACATGTTTGTTTTCTTTCTCAGTAATACATTTTAAAATGGATAAAAATTTCATGCTTATTACTTGTTAATATGTTATCATACTCTATTACCCAAATTCGGACCAGAGGTAATTCCAATGTGGGAAATGCCAAAATAATACATTCTTGGAGATGAGATCTTAGACAGATATGGAAACCCAAAGTAAGCTTTGATTTACTTACAGTCTGCAGGAAATGAAGCATTACTGTCAATGTGGTACATAGAGATTTTAACTGAAGATAACTTTATTTCCAGCTTTACCTGCTGCTTTGATTTAAAGTGTTTTTCACATCATCTAATTTTTCATAAGCTTTCACATGTTTAAGGTTTGGCTTTTCTTAAGGGATTGTATAAGTTTTCATTTTGCACAGAAACCTCCCTCTTATTTAGTGCATTTGCCAAGCACTTTAGAATTACATCAGGTGAGGGTTGCTCGAGCCTCCTGGAGCCAAAAATGTGGAACAATGGGGTTTGCCTCACCACTTTTTAATAAACTGTTTTTTGGACTGGTATTCTGAGACGATGTCGCTGCTTCAGCCAAGATAACCTTCAGGCCCAGTTTGATTTGATATAATTTTATTTATCTACTTGTTTCATTTTCTCTCTTTGAAAGGTGGAGAAGAAGAGGCAGGCTGACCCCATCTCATTCCTATGTTTAACTTTACATCAACTACTTAGAGAGATTGTCAGCTGAGAAACTTTCAGGGCTCACCTCCCCCAGAAACGCAAGTGACTGTGCACCACAGAGAAGTGGGAACAGTTATTACTTCCTTTATACCACAGGGAAACTAAAGCATGGAGAAATTGTAGAAGGTAATTTCAGCTTGCTCTTTAACACGGGGGTGTAACACTCTGTATCACTCTCTGATGTGGTGAGGAAGCTGGTCCAGCTTGTCTCCCTGAGCTTGTGGGAGCCACATCTATGTTCTGAGCAAAACTTTCCTCTCAGCATCCCTTCCGAGGGCATATGTCTCATGCCACTGAGCACTGTTCCCTTGTGGGTGCTGTGGGTACACATTTCCCTCACATTCCTCATAGGTCTTTTAGCCCCTGGGCCCAAACTCCCATGCTGCCTTGAATGGTCTTCCATGTTATTAATAACACGTGCATACGGGCTTTAAATTCTGCAGGATCTTAACAAGAACACGCGGTTGCACCCTTGGACCCCAAAATAACTCCTAAATGAGGTGTGAAAACACTACTTACCTTCTCAAAGTTGGGCCAGGAAAGCAGGTCCAGCACAGGCAGGGACTGCATGTTCTCCCTGTCAAAGGCCTCCATTTCCTGTGGTAGCTCCTTAGCTGCTACCCCGCAACTGCCTCTAATATGAAGTCAGAGTTGTTGGCTCCAATCTGGCAATACACTGGGGGTGGATAAGACAGGAGATTGCATCGAGCTCATTATTCCTCTCTTTAATGAAGTCCAGGCCCTACTGAAATCATTAGAGAGTGACTTTGTCAAGTCAGTGGTCTTTAAACCAGGATGTCAAGACATCTTCATTTCTTCCATCATTTTGTGATAGTAGGAGGCTCTGAGTAAAGTCAATGAGAGTGCAAACAACTCCACAATGAACCTCAGGTATCCCTAATGATAAGTTTAATGTCTTCATGCCTCATGTGCAAGAAGCCAGTAATCCCTTCTGGCTGCTCTGTCTCAGGGTCTGGCTGGAGTGGATGCCCACCACGGCAGACAAAACTGCCAGACGTATGGTTAGATTTTTCTGCCTCCTGTATTTCAGATGTTCTGGATCAGAGGAGTGACCTCAGCAAGTCAGTGGTGGTACTGTGACCTCCAAATGATGCACCTTCCCTCCAGACCTGCACACGCCCTGGGTTGCTGTTCCTGCAGGCAGAAGGGTAAATTAGTGCCACACAGGGCTGCCACCAAGGTCACGAACTGAGCCAGTGCCACAGTAGAGGCAGATGGGTTTACCCTCTTAGTGTGTTAAAGCTGAGTTTGACACAGAGGACACATGTGGAAATCAGCAGGAGTTTGCCTGTGCAATTTTTATAAATTTGCTAGAGCACATGGAGCCTGTATAGCCTGGATCAAACTCTGCTGTCACAGCTCCAATGACAGTCCAGACTCTTTCAGGCCATGTGTCTCCCAGCACCTTGTGTCTTTCCTTCACTGATCCTCTAAAACCTGCTTAGATCTGTTCCCAAGGAATGGGAATCACTGCTTCAGCTGTCTCTCCTGACAGCTACATCTGAGCCACTCAATGCTTTCTCTGTAGGTGATGGAAACAAATAAGCACTTACAGCATGTGCTTCATATGACTTCTGTTTTTGGAGGAAATGAATTTGCTCTTATAAGTGCTCATTTTCTTTTCATCAGCTTTAATAGGAATTTAGGGTAGCTTGCTCTGACACGGATATCTTCAGAAGACAGTTAATGCTATTTCAACACCCCGAATGTGAAAAACACCACACAGCACCTGTATAATGGGTTTTTTTTGGTGAAGGATTGTAAAAGCACATGGCAAGTTGAAGTGTGCAGTGTTTTGTACATCTAGAAAAACTTTCTGGATGGCCTGTTATCTACTTTTCTGTTATCCCTGTACTGTACAGGCATGTTCAGTCCTTAATGAAAAATGTGCAACTGGATCAGGGTATTAATAATTTGTCAACCTGCTTAAAAGGGGTAGAGGAAAATTTCAGCAAGTCTGCCATGCCCTATTCTATTGACCCTCTCTTTTCATCAGTAAAAGCAGCAAATAAGAATTAGCGGGGGGTTATCTTCTCAGCTCATACTAACTCTCTTGCTGGAGAGGAAGATATTTGCCTAGCCTAATATGCAAGTGTGAGTTCCATGAAGAAACAAGTTTTGAGAAAGACCATGGCATTTGGAGGAAGTTAGCCTCTATCTTCTGATCATGATAGCTTTTTCTGTGCTTATTACAGTTAATGTCCAGGTGGCTCTGGGAACTGCAGCAAAGAGTTGCTGCCAGCATCCTGTGACCCACAAGCACATAGTGCTCATAGTGTTTCCTGCCTGTGATAACTGCATATGCAGGAACTGACCAGGTGATGTCCCAGCCCTACTTTTGCTGTGACATCCATTAAAACTTGCAAGTGACTCAGTCCTAGATAATATGCTCAGGGAAATAATGTATTGGTGGTTTGTGTGAGAGTATTGTGATGGATTTCTGACATTGATAAAATGAGGTTCTAGTATGCCATTTTGGACAACTGTGCCAGAATATTAACCCTGTTTGCTGGAAAAAGTCACATTTAAAACATGTTGTATTCCCTTCTTAGACATATCCGTTGTTCTTGTAATACAATTTTACATTGTCAGAACAATGATTACATTGTCAAAACATTGTCAGAACAATACATTATCAGTTGAATGACAGTGGACACGAGTAATTCAGTGATTTCTGTGTGCCATTTTTAAAATCTGCAATATTTTTCACTTTCCATTTTACCTTTTTCAAGTCTCTTGATACTTTGGTGATTCCCAGTGCTGCAAGATCTGCTTTTTTCATCCATGTTTTCTCCCTAGGCAGTGCTATATGATAGGAAAGTGAGAATATGCCCTTCTAAGCTGCAGTTTTACAAACAAAATCACAAAGATATTTTAGAGCTCAAATTCTGTTAAATAGTTGAACTTACCCAAGTGTCACAAAAAGCTCTGTGACAAAGTATGCAACTTTGAATATGTGAAGTAGGCAAACCTCCAGATCCTAAACTAGAGGCCTTCCTACTGGCTGCTTGTCTCTCTGGGAAACACTGAAGTTATAACTAAGAGAAATAGGAAAGGGACAACCAACGTTACCCCAGATTTCTGATAGTTACACAAACCCATCTGAGCTTCATGAGAGATGCCAGCAAAGAATGAGCTACAGTAAAGAGCTGAGACCAAATCTGTGACTGCAATATGGCAATGCTTTGCATCACCAGCATGCCACTCAGGAGCTGAAAATCTTTCTGCCTGGCAATTTCTTCTTGGTGTTTTTAACACGATGTTAGTGCTAGTAGGTCTCTGGGGCACTGATGACATGCTCCAGAGTCTTCACTAAGCTGAGAAGTACAATGCATGCTGTTGATTTTCAGAGGCTTCAGGGGAGGCATGTTGCAGTGGTTAGCTTGGTTGAAGGCAGCATCTTTCACCTTGTCTGAAACTACAGAGTTGAATCCTTAGTTTATTCATTCCTTATGTTTACTGATTTGTTTGTCTTTTTTTTATATCAAGGAATGTTTTTCCTATAAGTTTTGCTAATTGAGAAGCTGATATTAAGCTGGAGTTTTTGCTTGATCCCATCCTTTGAACAAAAAAAAGTGAGCAAAAGACACTNGGGGGAAGGGATATAATCAAGCGAGTCCCTTTGAACTCACTTGAAAAAATACAAAAGCAAACAACCAAGCTGTTAGTGTCACACGTTTCCCTTATGAACAGAGGGGCCTATCCAGGTTTGCTCACAGTCCAGGGAATAAAGATGAGGTAGGCACCTTAGCTAAACCTCTCCCTCCAAAAACTGTAGGATTTCTATTCTGTAAACATGGATGCGGAGGCTCTTTTGTGTTGCTTCAGTTTACATTATTGTGGGTCTAAACGAGCCT
>VYZQ01011689.1:3241-14249 GCA_013400655.1 Mystacornis crossleyi
GGAGAAAAGGAGGCTCAGGGGAGATCCTTCCTAGGAGAGGGGATCACTCTACAACTGCCTGGGCTCTTCTCCCAGGCAACCACTGATAGAATGAGAGGACACAGTCTTAAGATGCATCAGGGGAAGTTTAGACTGGACTTTATGAAAACATTCTTCACGGAGAGTTGACTGGCCTTTGGAATGGCCTGCCCAGGGAGGTAGTGACGTCACCATCCCTGGAGGTGTTTAAAAAAAGACTGGATGTGGCATTTAGTGCCATGGTTTAGTTGGTAAGGTGGTGGTAGGTCATAGGTTGGACTCGATGATCTCAGAGGTCTTTTCCAACCTAGTTGATTCTATGATTCTGTGATTCAATTATATCTCTCAGCATTTTAACCTCCCAAAATAAGAATTCATCACTTATCAAGACTACTGTACCTCCATCTCCGACTTCATAATTACACTTTTGATAAAGTCCAAAACATGAAATAAAAATATAAGCATGTTTAAGAAGCATGTGAAACTGGTTCCTGTGTGACTGCAGGTAAACCATAACCAAACAATAACAAAATTGGACAGAGCAACACTTTCAAGTGTTGCTCTCTCCAATTTAGCAGAGTCCTGTAATCTGTGATGTTGGTGTTTTGTGCATGTAGATTTAATGATAAGCATAGATAGAAATTAAGCAACAGCTGCTTTACAAACCCTGCAATTTCATTATTAAGTGGGCTGTTCCACTAATTGTTCCAGAGGATGTTAGAAAGACAAAGTATACAAATTTCTAATTAAATCTCAGAGGAACTTATTTCTTAGTCATTTTTCTCCATCCTGAACTGGCAGAGTACCCAGTGTGTCTTCCTCCTCTAGTCAAGATAAAAAATTTTGATATGCAATCAGAGGGCTCAACCAAAATCAGAGAGAACATTCCCTACACTGGACTTTTTTTAAAAATGCAACTGGAAATGTAGGAATGAAACTTTATTTAAAAGGTGATACACTAACATGTCATTTTCTTTCCCAGATTTTGAGGAAGAAAACAACTGAAAAATAACAAAAGTTATCTATTTTAAGGTTGCAGATTGATGTTTGAAAAATAGACTGACATATTCTTTTTTGTCTTAAATAGCTGAGAACACATTCCCTTGAAATTTTATTACATTTTTAATTTCTGTTTGGTTTGTCTTTCTGTGCTTTAAGGACATGATTTGTGAACACTCATGTGTACTGCTATCAGCTTTTTAACGTGTTCATTTTTAATGGAATTCCATTCTATTTCATGATATGCTTGGGCAGCTATAAATTAAAAATTCATCCAAGAAGTGTCAAAACAACTTCAGTCAGAGGTGATTGCAGGAGAGAGTTGGTTATTTTTCTGAGCTCATGCAGACACTGTGGTGCAGGATGTCAGAGTCATAACACAGTAGTCCTGATGCCATACTAGGGCTATTTAAACCTCATACAGAAGACCCATGCCTGCTATTAAATTTGTGTTGTATACTTGTTATGTCATTGCAGTGACATTTGTTTAGTACCAAATTATCCTGTAGCATCCCCATTCCCTTTCAATGCATCACTAGGGAGTTCTAAAAAACCCCAGCCAAATCTGTTGGTGTACCAGCCAAGTAAAATACCAGTCCAAGTAGTCAAATTTTGTGGTATATTTAATTGTAAATATATACATCTTAAATAGATATATGATTGGTATATTGCATTACAATGAAAATATAGATTCTTAAAATATATTCCATTATTAGCAAGATGTGAGGAAAATAGCATATTTAATTATTTTAGAAGAAAAAAAAAGGAAAAGGAAAATAAGTACCTGCACAAAGTAATGTTTTCTTATACCACAACTTGTGGTATGTAATTTTTTTATTTGGCTTGCAATTTTTTACCTTAAATATCACACATAATGGTAAAAAAATATTATTTTGCCAGTAGATGTCAGTGCAACCATTGGACTCAACTATAATACAGGAGAGTATATTCTTTGTATCCACTACTGCAGAAAAATGAAAGCCTACTAATGAAAGTTATATCATGAAACAGTTAGAGTAATGGTTTTGGAAAATATTGAGTCTGTTTTTCTTACACGGTTTCATTTATAGCTTCAGAAGTATGAAGGGAGCTTCTCTTCAAAAAATATCAGGGGTATTTTCTAGACATCTTCTTTCTGAACAGCAACTCTAATTTTCCTTTTTTCCCCCCAAACCTACTGAATGTACATTAATATGTAGCATTAACAGAAATAGGTATTATAACTTGAATTTTTCCAACCAGAACCTAGCATTATCCATCCAAAAGCACAGCTATAATTTATTAAAAATAACTGTAGCTTTCTCTGATCTTTCCAGGTAGAGTCCAGAGCTGAGTGAACTGCATGGTGGCTTATTTAGGCAGTTAAGTTGGTGGGGCCATATCGAATGAACTGTTACGTTTAGAATCTCATTAAAAAGTAAAACAGCTTACTATGCTGTTCTTCCTTATTTTAAGTTTTCATATGCCAAGATCCTGATTCTTTATTTTTTTCCTGCAATAGCTGATGCTAGTCATGACACTTACAGTGGAAAATTTGATTCTCCGTGATGATTTAGATGTTAGTGGTGTCATTAACTGTTGACAGAGAAACACAAAACTCACTCCAAAACCCGAAGTCCATGGCAGAGTGAAATCCACTGAGGTGTTTACCTGCAATCAAAGGAAAAGCAGAGAGAAGAAAAACTGTTAAATGACAGTTAAACTGTTAAAGTAATTAGGACAAACTTCTATCAAGTTAAATAAAATCATTATGGGAAAATTTTTCTAGTTCCTTGTGTTTTTAGAAAATTGTGTGAGGACCCTCACGAAGGAATACTAAACAGAGTAAGTTGAAATCTAGAAATTTCATCAAGTTATACTCTCCTGTCTCCTCTGTCTGACCCCTGTTATCTGTGTCTTGTCTGTATACAAATACTAGTTTCCTGTAGTGAGGTGGAATATTTTGTGAATGATTTGAGAAATGCACAATGTTCTATAAAGACGCCAGGATAATCAGGAACAGGTCTGTTCTTGACTAACATCCTTTTTGGCTTTATGAATCACTGACAGTTTAACATCTCTTCATCAAACTCAACAGACTGTATTATTTACAATCTCTACAGTTCTCCTGAAAGCCAGTAATCAGTCCCACATTGCTGATCATTACCAGACAGCTGACGTTAAGATGTATAAAGTACATGATATGCAGAACAGGAGAATGGTTACAAAGCTTGGGATGAATATGCCTCAGTGACACTAAGTTCTCTGATCAGATATGTAAAGAAGAAAGAAGAGAGATGAAATCAGGCACCCAGGAGACTGTAGTTTAATGCACAGCCTGTAAAATGAAGTTAGGATCGAAGAGGAAGGATACTCTGGATGAAGGGACTAGCCTCTTAAAATCAACAGACCTGTGAAAGCAAATGGGATGTAACACATAACACTGCAAAGCCTTTCACCCATTTCTCCAGTACTTCTATCAATCACACAGCAATACTACATGAAAAGGGCTTGTCCCTGCGAAAGAGAAAAAAAACCTTTCCATTTGTTGCTCTCTGAGGAGCTAAACATCTAAAATTAGTCAGTGATATTTTGACAAGATTCAAGGAAAAATTTGCTCCCCTCTGTACTAAAGCTGGAAAGAAACATGCGAGTTTATAAGCATAGGCAGAAGATAAATTTCACACAGTATAAATGACAAATACAGACTTTCTGGGAGGGAAGGCTGTATTTAATTAAGCACTAACATTTTTTGTAATACCTAAAAATACCTTTAAAAATTGGTAGAAGCCTGCCTGTCTTGAGTTGCCAAGCTGCGTAGCCATTCAGACTTTGCTAATATTTCCTGGATTAATGTTCATTTTGCATTGCCTGCACCGTAAGAGTAAGATCTTCAGGCTATTACATGTGCAAGACCTTTCATAACCTTTGGTGGCTTTAATAACCCTTTGGTGACTTGGCCTCACCACTAGGTATGGAAATTCACATCAGCAGGGAAATCAGAAAATCCATGATGAAACCATACTGTCCTGGTTTGGACAGGTGTCTACTAAGGAAGGCAGGAGTCCCCCTCCCACCCCGGAATGGAAAAATGTAACCCCCTTCCTCCCGAACTATTATAATTTTGGAATTGAGGGGCTTTCAGGCAAAGATATGGGAAATAGGAATAACAGGTCTTGACTTACATATATATATATACATATGTACAACAAGGCAAAGCAAAACAACAATAACTAAGGCAGTAACAACCAACAGAAANTGTGGCTAGCTAGGTCTTTTTGCTTCTCTTAAGTACCCAGTAATGTGCCTTAACATGGGGAAAAATTCTTTGAGAGGAAAAGAAAAGAACACACACACACACAAAAAAAAAACCTCCTAAAACCCCAACACATACCCGTCTAAGATCTCACTGTGACATCTCCCTTGCTCACTGCTGAAATGGTTGCTTTCCTTGACGCACCCCATCTTTGTAATGACCTAAAGACAGCTGTACTGAGCATGGTCCTTAGAGGGTCATCTTTCCAGACACAGGTGAGCTGAGCTAAAACCACAGCCTTTGAAGTGCCTGCTCAGCTGCTGAAGGGTATCAGCACACTGTCCTGTGAAAAATGATAGCTCACCAGATGGTGGCATCACTTTAATGACATATGCAACTTGGCTAAAACCTTTTTCATCCCACTTACTTCTTTCCAGGGAATCAGCAAGTACCAATTTCAACTCATTATAGTAATTCTTCACTGCCAAAAGATAGAAAGATTCTCCAATTTCTATAGCTTTGTAATGAATACTTGGCATAACTTGATGAGATAAGTACCATTGCTGGCTTGCTCAAAGGCTAACCTAAGCTGGAATGGGTGGCTCTGTGTTTTCTTAGCCTCCATATTATTTGTTGGTGTTGCAAAAAGTAAAGGAATGGTGAACTGAGTAATAGCATAATGAAGGTAGCAGCTCTTAATTTTTTTTTCCTTTTAAAGACTACTAGACCACTTCATTTACTGAGGAGGATCTTTAAGTGAGAGCTATCAGAGAAACCCACAAATGGGACAGCCTGTCCTAATAAAGCTCTTCATAGAAGCAGACATAAATGCGCCCTCCGGTATCACCAGTGGATTTTCAATGATTTCCCTCCGTGATACAGTGGTAGAGGCAATACCTACTTGGTACTAGGAGGAAGGCACTGCAGTTCAAATCCATAAAACATCTAGGTACCAAATTCCTAGCCCACAAGCTTGCTTTGTTTAGGTCTTCAGCACTGAAGATGAACTAAGGGGATCCCAGTGTCCTGAGCTGGAGGACCATGACTGCAAAAATGATAAACACACAGTAGGCCCTGAATTTGTGCAGGATCTGCTGTTCCAGCTGTATCCCTCTAAGTCTATGAGGCCTCATGGGATCCATCTGAGAATACTGAAAGTACTGGCTGGTGTCATTGCAAGGTCTCTTTCAATGATATTTGGACAGTCTTGGACTCTGGAGAGATCCCAGTTGGGATGTGGAAGCTGGCTAATGTCCAAACTTTCAAGAAGGGCAAGACAGATGATTCTGTAAACTAAAGGACTGTCAGTCTCACTTCAGTGACTGGTAAAATTATGGAGAAGATTATTCTTCTGGGAGTTACTGAAAAACACCTGAAGGACAGGCAGGTATCAATCAGAGCCAGCATGGCTTCATGAAAGGAAAGTCCTACTTGTCAAACCTAATTTCCTTTTATGACAAAGTAGCCAACCTAGTTAATGAAGGGGAGCCAGAACATGTAATCTTACTGTATTTCAGTAAAGTTTTCAATATTGTCTTTCACGGTATCCTCCTGGAAAAAAATGTCCTGTGCACAATGCAATAAATGCCTTGTGAAAAGGGTGAGCATCTGGCTCATGGGTTGGATACAAGGGGTTAGAGTGAATAGGGTGACATCAGACTGGGGACCTGTCACTAGAGGGATTCCACAGGGCTCCATCCTCAGCCCTGTGCTCTTCAACATCTTCAAAAATGGTTTGGATGCAGGATTTGAAAGGATACTGAGTGAGTTTGCCCATGACCCTAAATTGGGAAGAGTTGTTTGATCCTCTTAAAGGCAGGGAGGCCCTGCAGAGAGACCTTGATAAATTCGAGGGCTGGGCAAACACCAGCCACATACTTTTTACAAGGGATAGTGCTGAATTCTGCACCAGGGATGGGGCAGTCCTGGATGTATGGACAGACTGGGGAATGAGATGCTGGAAAGCAGTGCCATGGAAAGGGACCTGGGGATCCTGGTCACTGGAAAGCTGAGCATGAGTCAGCAGTGCCCTGGAAGCCAGGAGGGCCAAGCGTGTCCTGGGGGGGCATCAGGCACAGCATTGCCAGCCGGGCAAGGGAGGGGATTGTCCCGCTCTGCTCTGAGCTGGGGCAGCCTCACCTCGAGTGCTGGGGATAATTTTGGGCACCACAATGTAAGAAAGACATTAAACTACTAGAGAGTGTCCAAAAGAGGGCAATGAAGGTGGTGAAGGGCCTTGAGGGGAAGGCATAGGAGGAGTGGCTGAGGTCATTTGGTCTGAGGGCAACATTTTTGCAGTCTACAACTTCCTTGTGAGGGCAAGAGGAGAGGCAGGCACCGATCTCTTCTCTGTGGTGATCAGTGATAGGACTTGAGGGAATGGCCTGAAGCTGTGTCAGGGGAGGTTTATGTTGGATATCAGCAAAAGGTTGCTCATCCAAAAGGTAGTTGAGTACTGGAACAGGCTCCCCAGGGAGGTGGCAGAGAGACTTCAAGAAGAGTTTCGACAGTGTTTTCAGACACACTGTGAGATTCTTGGGGTTGTCTTGTGCAGGGCCAGGAGTTGGACTTTCATGATCTTTGTAAGTCCCTTCCAACTCAGGATAATTTATGATTCTGTTATTCTAATAGTTTGGTGAATTATGCACTAGTCTTCATTCATTTTCTGAGAAAAGCAGAAGGACGTGCAAATTGGTGGTAAATTCTACGAGGAACTTGCCCTGTTGCAGTCTCCTGTTTTTGTTTCTTTTTCTAGCCAGTACCGGGTCCCTAACTAATAAAGACTGGCACATACAAGAGTGAGCAAGGTTAGCTTAGTCAAAGTTCAGTTTCCTCTCACACAACATGGTGGTGCCCTCAGGACTGCAGTGCTATGGTCCCAACAATTTGGCATCAACAAAAGGCTCACAACACTTTAAAATACTTGGAATCAAGCATACTGAAAGTATGCATTGTGAAAGGAATGGAGTTGCATATGAGTGTGCATTGATGGAAGCAGTAAGATGAGTTTGACTGCTCATGTTGGGAGACCCATTAGGCAAATACACAAAAAACAAATCTATGTCATCTGACTTGAAACACAGATGATGTAGTGTCCCTGGTTAAGCCAATTCACTATTTCAATTCACAAAAACATTAATAAAACATAGTATTAAAAGACAGAAAGTAGAGTCTTCATATAATTTTGCGGAAAATGACTTTTTTAAAATGGAGAGTGACTGACTGAAAACTACAGATGCAACTACATATTGAAGGCATTTGGAAAGCTAGCCCAGATGCAAATTTTGTCTTTGTGTCTGTAACGATCTAACTTAAAAGTGAGAAACGAGCATCACGGAGCTTGGAGGTGAGGTAGTAATAGAAATCTGGGTGTGTATTCTGTGATTCAAATGTGTGTCTTCATACACATACTACTATTGAGGGCACCCCCATCTTTATGTAAATGATGTATTCCTAAAATATGTACCATATGATTTACAGAATAACAATGCCCCAGTTTTGCATAAATTAAACAACAGATCCTGATAACTAGGCTTTCCCATTTACATTATGCCTCAGTTCCAAATCCATGGGATATAAATGAGAGCAGCATATGGTCCGGAATGGGAAAGCTGTGGGACTTTCATGTATGCACCATGGGAGCAAATGGCTGTCCCACAGATGGTGGAGTATTTAGATGCATCTCCTGTATGATGGATGCCAACGCACAGGAGGATGAAGCCATGAGTAGCCTCTAGAGGTCCCCGCTGGCTGGCATGCTTAGAACAGATGCTAGTTACACAAAGGGTTTGCAAGGATAGCTCTTTTTATATCTTGGCTTTCCGTTTTCAGTGCTTGTCTGTATGTGGAAATTTATGGCATAGCTGAATTATCTTTCCAAAACTATAGTTAGAACTTCTCTGTGACAGCAATAATGATAAAAATAATTTTATTCTGGATTAAGCACTTCAGGTTTTTACACGAACAGTGCAGGGAGCAGACTTTTTTTTTTTTTTTTTTTTTTNACTGAGAAGCTACTTCCATATCCCACAGACTTCCACAGGCACAAGTTATATACAATGCCGTGAGCATTGACAGAGGTAAGCATTTAGCCAACAGGGAAAATATCACTGGTAGGAAAGTCAGAACAATCCTTATGTGAAAAGTTAATCAGTCCACTGGTATATTTTGAAATATCAGGTTTGGTTATTTGCAGAAGATCTGTAAGATGTTGAAAAAAACAGAAGTTTTATTTCAAAAACTGCTTTGTATTTACCTGTGAATCCATAGCCAGCTGTGAACAATAAATGAGTTAGCCCACAGGGATCCTAGCACATAGTTTCGTGTCCCATCAGCTGTAATGAAAACATGCATATAAAGCAGCAGAAATTTGTCTCAACAAACAGATAAGAAAATACTTGTGACAAATGACAGCACTGAACTTAGTAAAGCAAGGCACTGTGAGCATACAGAACTCCTCTCCCTGGCCTCTTTCCCATGGCTAACCATATCTCCCACACCCTGCCTGCCCTGCATGCACTCTCCTCCTGACCTCTCTCCCATTTCCTTGTCCTACAGCCATGCTTCTTTGCCCTCCAGATGATTTCATGAATACTTTACAGTGTTGCTGGCATCAGGATCCTTACCACAGACTGCAAACTTGATGTCCTTTTGAAAATGCCTAGCTGGGCAGCAAGGCATAGGCTTCCATGTGAGTTTTAGAGAAAGCGGGTGGTGGGAACTGTGCCAGGAACAGAAAGGATTGATCCTTCTCTATTACCAGGGTAAGGGTTTCTAGATCAGAGCCTGGCTAGCAGAAAGGAGAGGAGAGACACACTAAAACAGGCATGGGTGCAGACATGTGGCAGCAGCAGAGACCATGGTTAACTCCATATAGTGGGATTGGTACTGTTGAGGAATGGTCGCTGCTGACTCTGCTTGAGACCCCAAAAGCTTCTCCCACATGCTCCATACACATATGAAGTATGTTTCTTCACACTGTTGCCTCCTAACCCTTTCCCGCCCCCCCCCACCCCCACAAAACAGAGAGAGTTTTCTTTCATAACAAAGTTAATGTGAGTCAGCAAACTTCCTTGTAAGAATTCACCTCAGCCCTCCAAAAAGCTGTGCTAGCACTTTCTAAGGATAAGGGTCAAGAAAAACCAGAGATAGATCAGGATATATTTTGCCCTTTTCCACGGGCAGCTAAAATCCCTGTTCATCTACAGCATATAAGAAAAATATGACGGGTAGATGGAAAATTATATAAAATCTTACTGTGTTTAAGATCACAGAACAGATGTGGATCTCAGAGCTCTCTAGCAGGTTCACTGCACTGGTGGAATCCAAAGAACAGAGATTTTTTGGTGTGGCCAGTTGGTAAATCAAGAGCAGACTGTATGTATGTTATAAAAAGCTTAATCCCTGATTTCCACACACCTCCCGCTCCCCCCCTCACCCCCGCTGTCTTTCCTTTAGTTATTTCTTTGATTTTTTTTTTTTAAATTCAATTTGTGTTTACAGTTAGTTTTATTAAGGCCATTCTGATTCATCATACTTCTCTGTTGCAAACATCTGGGGGTTTTTTGATTCTATTTTGCCTTTTCCCCTCTTAAATAATGGTGAATCATTTTTCTCAATCTTTAATTAGCCTTTTCTTTGAAGTGTTTTGGGATTTTTCAGAATTCTTTTCTGTGAAGACCTTTTCCCCATTTCAATTCCATTTTTGAAAGTGGATCAGTTCAGTCTCTCTTCTTCTACCTTTCACTTTTTGTCCTCAAAGTCTCACTGTATTTAGAATTAAAATGCCTTTCTAGAGATTACTTATTGAAAACAATGTGTCTACAGGGACTGTAAGTTACAATCATTCCCTGTGTATGGAGCTCTCATTAAGAAGCCATTTAGTCTTCAGCAGATCCACAAACACCCATACGTACCATATACATAAATACGTGACATGTATAATGTGATTTAGTGTTGTATATTTGAAAATTTCCCAGCTAAATGTACATGACTGTATGAAGTCAGCTGCCCTCTCTGCCTCCAAAGGGGTCTCATAGGGGACCAAATATATCCCTGAGTAGTTTCATAACAGTCACTGAAGTAACACAAAAGCAGAATCTGGCAGAGAGTGTTTTGGTAGACATCAAAAACCCTTAAGAGACCTAAATTTATAAAGCACAGTGAGTGTTAAAAATGAAAAATTATTGCATGCATAACTGGTTACTATTTTTTCCTAATTATATTGTTTGAATTTATACTATTATTTTTTATTTTTACATTTACTTAGTAGGATGTTCCACTCAGAAGGTTATACACACAATGCCTGACAAGTTGTATTTGATACAGGCTGTGTCATGAGTTAATTTACTAAACATTTAATCATTAGACCAACTTTCACTATTAAAGAAAAGAAACATGAAAGGATAACTAGATTTCTGAGAACTCATAATAAACTTCTAAATGAAAAATACATCATCTCTTCAGTTACAATAGTATAGATCAAAATTATGACCATTTTTTTTTCACCACTTTAATTGAGAAGGCCATTAATCTTAGTAATTTTTTTCCATTTCTTCTGTTCTATGTAAGATCACAAAAAATTTGATAACTTCAGTAAAGCCAGGACAAGCAACTTATTTTTTAATATAGAAAATGTGCTCTAATAGCTAGAACAAAAATAGATAAAAAATCCTGCTAGTCAGGAAATGAAAATGTAGCAAATGAGCTCTTGGATTTCACTGCATTTAAAGTTTCAAAGTTTAAATTTGACTTGCT
>VYZQ01011689.1:17264-33449 GCA_013400655.1 Mystacornis crossleyi
AAGTAATGGAGGAGTTTTATTTGGAAATACTCTTGGAAAGTATTCAACCCCGTTTTGACAGCAATAATTTTGCTGTAGTTTGGGGACAATTTCACCTTCTTGGAGTGTGCAACTTGCTGGCATTAACCGAGAAGTAATCTACCAGAATTATGTAATCTAGGTCTTAAATATGGTCAGTGAGCATTTTGGGAAGCGTCACTAAAAGGACATACAGCATCTCTTCTGTTTGGCCTGTGATATCTTATCTTTAGTCTCAAATACAGAACTTCAAAGTCTTAAGAAGAACTTTCCAAGCAAGGAAGCATTTTTCACAAATGTACTACAGAGATAAGAGCATTTGGAGTTGATTTTACAATTTACTTGCTGCTCTGTACTAATTTCTCTCACTGAAATTAATCTGGTCAGAAACAACTTCCAAAAAGAGTGCCATCTCTTGTGTAATTTTTTTTTTTCCCCCACAGAGTTACTTTGGCTCTTAAGCTCCATTTTCTTGTATTAACCAGAAACTTAAAGAAAATTTATTTCTGGTTAGATTTAATTGTCTCAGTCACAGAATCATAGGATAACAGAATGGTTTGGGTTAGAAGGGACCTTAAAGGTCATGTAGTTCCAACCCTTGTGCTGTGGTCAGGGGCACCTTCCCGTAGAAGAATCATAGAACCACATTGCGGCTAAGGNTGACTCATGGACAGATTGCTGTCTACCAGGACCCCCTGTACCTCTTCTGCAAAGCTACTTTCCAGCTTGCTGGTTCTCAGTCTTTGTTGGTGAATGGAATTATTCCTTTCCAGATACAGACTTTGCTTTCCATTCATTTAAATCCATGGAGTTCCTGGCATCCCACTTCTCCAGTGTGTCCAGGTCCCTTTGAATGGGAGCAAGGACAGCTGAGGTAACTAGCCACTCCTCCTGGTTTTGTGTCTGCAGCAAATTTGCTGAGTGTGCACTCTGTCCCATCACTAAGATCATTAAAACAGGTGTTAAACACTGTCGGACCTACTACAGACTCCTGGAGTAAACCAGAAGTGATTATCCTCCAGCTGGAATTCATGCTGCTTTCACATCTCTTTACCTAGTAAAGAGATTTTGACAGCTTTCAATCCACCTCACTGTGAAGGTATTTAGCCTATACCTCATCAGCTTTGTCAGCATTTTCTATGATAGCAGCAAAAACCTTGTTAAATCAAGCTTAGTAGCATCTACTTCTTGCCCTGCCACCCCATGCCTCCCCCATCCAATAAAGCCCTTTTTTGTCATTGTGGAAGACTATGAGAATGGTCAAACATGATCTCCCTTTATATATCCATACTGACTTCTTCAAATACCCTGCTTTTCCTCAATACATTTTGAAATAATTTTCAGAATTATTTAGTCCACAATCTTCCCTGGGAGTAAGGTGAGGCTGAGCAATGCTTCCCCAGATACTCCTTCTTGCTCTTCTTGAAGACAGGAGTGATATTTACTTTCCTGCAGTCATCAGGGATCTTTCCTGATCACCATGATCTTGCAGAGACAACCAAGAGTGATTTCACAGTGACCTGGGCCAGCTCTCTCAGCACTCACAGGTGTATCTTGTGAGGTTGCAGAACTTGTGTATGTCCACTTCACTTAAATATATCCTAGCCCGATCCGCGTCCAGCAAGAGTAAGTTTTCTTTGCTCTAGATGTATGTTTGTTGGTTTTAACTGACTGTTGCTTAAACTTTAAAATAATTTTCAGAAAGGATTTGGTCAAATAGCTCATGAAATTTAATAACCACCATGACACAACACCCCTGCTTTGCTACATGAAAATTGACTCTAAAACTTAGTAATACTACTTGTGTAATTTTTAGACAGAACAGTTAAGAAAACTATTTTTGTGGGACGAGTAGGAAGAGACAGATTGGCTGAATGTTAAGGAAAGTTTTGAGAAAACTAAGAGCCTAAAAAGTCCTTCATGTGGAGGTAAACAGTTTAAATCACTGAAATCAGAGTGCAGTATTGAACAAATTTGCATCAGTGACCTTTATGAAATGGACTTTTTTCTGATTTCCAAGACAAGCAAAAAGTGTTAAATATCCAAGCTGGATCGAAAACAAGACTGTTCAAGTACAGAATTATTTTTGAAAGCTCCTGCTATCCAGGAGTAGGTCAACAGAGAGTCATGAATGTGTGTAGATCTGATTGCCATCCATGCTAGAAGACCTTACTGGGGAAAAAGAAGACAGTGAATAGTGTCATCAAAATATCATCTTCTGCCAGTACTAAGATTTTTATACAGAAACAGGGGCTTGTTTTGAAAAACACATATCTTTTAAAGATAAGGAATTGCCTAAGACAAGGTAAAAAATGAGTAGCCCAAGCTTGAAGGGTATGAAAAAACCTATCCCAAAAAAGAACACAACATAAGATGCAGACCTTATAAAAATAAAGCTTCCAATAAAACCAAACTTCTGCACATCTGTTAGTGCCATAGACATTATCCTTTGTGCAATGAAGAACCATCACATTCATGCCAGACATGAAACAAGACTAGATCAATCTCTGGAAATGCAGTACATAGGCAAAGATGAAGGCTTAGATGTAACTTCACTGTCTGGATTTATCTCTGTTCTTTCTTTCCATTTAGGCCCACCACCAACAGCCATATGATATGTAGCTCAAAGTACAAGGAACAGTACAAAAGTTTGATCCATACCAGCTGGCAAAGCATTGGTTTTATGCGAACATTAGTAGGACGTGCAGGAGGTGTGTTGGGATTTCATGGCTCTGCAAAAGTATCTGCACTCTGAAACATCAGCTTTATGGAGTTATCTGTTTCTGCTGGGTGTTACCTGTCCGGAAACAAAGGCTCACCACCCAGCAATGTACTTTAGTTTGATACAATTCAGGAAGGAATGTTCTTTGGGGAGAAGGAAAGACGGAAATGATCTGGGAAACAATGATAAATGTTGAAATCAACCATCAAATCTACATACTTATAAATATACTCAGTGTGAGATCAGGAAACAGGAAATGTGCATGGTGTTTATTACCCACACACAGCAGTGAGACCAGCTGCCTACATGTCCCAGAGTGTTCAGGATAATCCTGTAATTAACATTACACCTCAATGACAAAAACAACAACAGCAACAACANAAAAAGATATCCTCTAGTCATCTCATACTTGATGATGGAGGTGCAGAGGAAGAGGGCAGCAAGGAGCATCTAAAGACCACTGTTAGGAATTTTTGAGGAGCTGATTCCATGCCATGTTCACAATGCAGTTTTCCTGTGCAAAAGCATGTACTCAAGCAGCCCAGAGAGTTTCTAGAGAGCCTGTGTGAGGACATCCTGTTTCTTTACAGCAGATATACAAGCTGTATTTGTCTTGGAAGCCAAGAGATTCTACTGTAGAAATGTAATGCTAGACATAATTCTACCAGTGCCTGATGCCAATAGAGATATACAAGTATAATAGAGATATATAATTATGATTAACTCTTTAAAATTTTATTTTTATCCTAACATCCCTCACCATGAAATGAACAGGATTTCTGAGATCTCAATAGCTGAATGGATGGAGGTCGTTAAAAGGGGAGACCCCTTTGGAAGAATGGCAAAGGCAGAATTCTTCTCTGGAAGACACAAAACTGCAAAACGATTTCAATTTTTTTTTTAATGTGTTTAATGGATACTCTATGCATCCCAGTTTCTAAGAAGTATATTTCCTTCAACTTTAAAATTCCATATAATGAGATAAGGCTGTTTAGAGAACAAGTTGAAGTGTTATTTCAGGATTAAACCTGCAGAACTACTAACAGATTATATCCTTTACTCCTCGATCCACAGATAAACAGAAATGTTGCCACTGAGCAACAGAACATCTTAGTGTTGGTTAAGGACCATCGGACCATGGACAAATTACTTTCACTGATTTTTGCTAGCTATGAGAGAGAATGGTTTGATGGCAGGACTGTATGAGAGAAGACATGGGTCCAATGATTCATGGCAAATGAACCTTACTTGCAGTATTTTAAAGTGAAAAAATCAGTTCATGCAAAAATTCTCATACTCATGCCTGTTTTTTAAGGCTGTTTTGAGCTCACCATCTCAAAACTCACATTCTCTAAAACATACAGTAGTAATGATTATTGATCTACCAGAGAGCAGCACTACAGAACAGCCTCTGCTTTGACTAAGACCTCTGAAAACCTCTGGAAAAGGAGAAAGAGCAACAAGATTTCTGATTTTAGCAGAGATTTCCTTTATTCTCTGTCTACTGGGTTTTCACTTTAACCCCAGATGTTACCTGAGAAGAAGCACAGCCCAGCACATCTGCCACTGAGCAGCAGAAGAACTAGTGTGAAGATATTACCTCCAAAAAAGCTAAAATCCTACCTTTTTGGGTGTAAGTCTGTCAAATATTGGTGCCTTTTCCAGATGGTATTCCATGCAAACACTTCAAATCACTAAATGATATCTCTCACTTGTCTCTGACTAACGGTGGAAAGTATAGTGGGTGACTTAAGTCTTTTGGGGTTCCCCTCTACTTCTTATGCCCACTTCCAAAAAGAAAGGTATCCTTTTTGCTATATATACATGTGCCTTGATGCTGTATTTTGTTCCAGACTTGTGTTCATGATGTGAATGTCAAAATCATGTCATTGTGACCCAAAGTGAATAAACAGTGCACAAATTCTCAGTGGTGTTTCACTTACATACTGTAATAGAGACACGAGCATTTAAAAAATACTCTGTGCTGTAGTCTGCTCCTAGTGCCTGCTAGTGTAGCAAGAGATGAAGGGTTAAAAATTTCTCCTTGTCCTTTCAAAAGTTCCACTTTAGTTTCAAGCTTAAAATAGCCTCCTATTCTTGTATGTCTCCCAAAATGGAGCTGTTTGCAAACAGCTCTTTCCTTTTCTCCCTGCCTACAGCCCCGCCTGCACCGACCAGAGCCTTCATTCTCCCAGCCAAGGCAAATGGGTTGAAATTCCACTTGGATTTCATCCACAAATCCCCTTAATTGGCAGGAGAGATTGCCACTGAGTGGTGTGAAGGACTCTTTCCTCCACAGGGGTTGATTGTGCTGCCTCCACAGGACTACCCACACCTGCCAGCCGGCAGAGCAAGAAGCCAGCACTGGTCATCATCAGCTATGAGCCTCCTGCCTAGTTAGAATACAATGCTTTGAAGAGCATGTCAGGAAGACTGCATGGAGTGCGCTTGAATATAGCATTATTTTTTTGTGAAGAGCACTATTGCGCTTGGCACTCAAAGTGAGTCAGCCATTGCAGTACAATGTCTTCCTCTTTCTTGACGGATTGTGTGGACTAAATAGTAAATGTTTAATGCTGCCTAAAGAGGGGTGTCATCAATAGAAAAAGCACAGAGTTAATGACAATGTATCAGAGATCAGCTCTTTGTCTTCCACCTCTATCACCCATAAGAGCATCCTTTACAGTCCTCCTAGCTTCAGGATGGTAACTGCAGGAGAAAAGGTTTGTCCATAGAGGTATACCACCATGGGGCAAAGCAAGCCAGAGGAAAATGCTCAGTAGCATCACTTTCTCAACTGGAGGGTACTTGCCAACAGTGAATGTGAAGAGCCACGTGGGTTGGCAGCAGTCAGTTCTTGCTTTCAGGACCATAATGTGCAGTGCACAATAGTAACTCTTTTCAAGCTGGTGCAGCTGTTCAGCTCCATCAAGCACCTACTGAGTTGAAGGGTAAGTGCTCTGTTTGAACATTGGAGCCTCCATTTCGAAAGGCAAATGAATTTCCTGAATTCTGCAAAAGCCTTAACAAGTCATGCAAATAGCATACATGAGTTGGTCATGGTAATTTGAACACTTAATTTGGATACCCCTTTTCTTAATAAAAAAAAAAATAAGGAACAATAAAGCCCTGTGTTCCATCTGTCTCTCTAACTAGCCATTTTCAGTCTGTTTGCAGGTCCACAATGCAATGTGAGCTTGGAAGGCAAGTGGACTAACCAGCTAGATAACACTAAATAGAAACAAGCAAATCCTTTATAGAAAAACATTAACTTGGCAAATTTCTTATTTTAGCCATTCATAAAATTACTGCAATCATATACTTTCTGGGAAAGTTTTTCCCAAATTGTTGCTATGTATAATTCTTGCTTCGCACTTC
Organism: Mystacornis crossleyi; assembly: GCA_013400655.1. Classification (NCBI taxonomy): domain Eukaryota; kingdom Metazoa; phylum Chordata; class Aves; order Passeriformes; family Timaliidae; genus Mystacornis; species Mystacornis crossleyi. The sequence continues at coordinate 23,383 of VYZQ01011689.1, forward strand.
ACTTGACAACAAGCTGTTGAACCTCTAACTTTAGTAATGTGAAGATCAGATTGTCCTGTTCAGCTTTCATCAGATGTACAGGAATTGCACTGAAGAATATTATAGCTAGCTCAACTCATCCTCCAAATTCTCCATTAAAACTTATTACTGGACAGTGGAAGACTAGGGCTTGCCAGGTATCACAGTCTTGAGCCTATGTGTCTGAATGGTTGCTAGCAAGACCATAGAGCCTATTCACAGTGCAGTGGTCATGACCCACCTTCAGCTGCCTTGCAAGTCATGCTGTAAGTGTGTTAATGTCTAGCTTGGCTTTGGATGGATAACGGAAAGGAACATCTCACCTGGCGGTCAGTACCCCTGCCAGCGGCCATCAAACAACACCGCTTTAGGTGTATGTCCTGTGGTAATGAGGTTGGATTATGTGATCTCCAGAGGTCTCTTCCAACACTAACTATTCTATGATACTGTGATACTGCTCAGAACAATTCTCGCACTTTGATGAAGAAACAGTGACATATTTTAATAGGTATATCTACTGTTCATTCTTGCACCTACAGCCTCCATGTTATGCCACATTATCACTGCTGAATATGCTAAGTCCATCTCTGTTCAATCATCACAGAAAAGATTTCACATTTACAAGTTCAGTCTTCTTGGCTACCTCAAGATATTCACTTAAAACATGTAGCTTCCAGCAATAATCTGAGGCAAATCATGAGCAAGGAATGAAAACTGAAAGCAAGGTAAAGCTGAAAACAAATTTGTGTGAAATGCTCATGGATACTGGAGAGGAATGTTGGCCCTATCCCTCGTGATGACACAACACTCATTCTTGAAAGAGGAGTTAAAGCTCTCACTTCTCAAATGATGAATATTGAAGCTTTTTTCCCTTGTGTGAGCAAGATCTCTTTAGGACAACTTGAAAATTAGCAGAATGCTGCTGAAGACCGTTGTGCTCTTTGATCACTCACCCCAGAAATATTACATGCAATATAAGGTAATGTAAGGTCCCAAACAGGCTCCTTGCACAAGAGAAAATTTTATCCAAAGACAATAGAAGCTATGAATGCTTGGAAAAAAGTGCTGCTGCATAGTTTGTTCTCTGGACTGGATGATATTCTACAGAAACTTAGCAGTCTGACCAAGAGAAAATTAAGGAGGGTAGGGTATTTGGTAGGGTATTTGTTTTGTTTAGTTTTAAATCAGAGAACAGAGAACAGTTTATGATTCTAGGATTCTATGAACATTATGTCTTTGCAAATGAACCATTCAGACAAGAAATTCATAGCTGGGAAAACAGGTAACTTGAAAGATGAACTGTTCATAATTAAACAGGATGGCAGCTATTGAAAGAATTATTTTCCAAAACTGGTTTTCCCACTGAGATGGGATTTTATTTTTCTTGTACTATGCTACCTAGTAGGAAAAAAAGGTGGGAAGGAGGATGTGGTCACAAAATCTTCACTTGATGAATGCCAAGTGATACCCAGTGATAGAACTTACAGTTCCACTTCTGCAAAAACTTAGTCTCACTCCATCTGCACAGCTTCAGTGATGCCACTCACAGCTCATACAATTCATACTGGTATCCTCTGTAGCTACATTATGTAAGCACTCACTGGGAATTAGCTGTTAAGGAATTAAAAATGAATGCCGAAACCTAGGTAGTAGAAAGGAGGGAACAGGTTTAGAAATGCACCTCTGTTACTGCAAAGAGGGGAAACTGCTTGTTAATTGGCCAAGCCCCTGGTTAGGGGTTTCAGTTGGGCTTAAAACTCACAAGAAGTTCACTTTTTTGCACCTCGTTAAGAAATTATGTAGTATGACAACACAGTTCTGTTGAAAGTCATGGGTAATATAAACCAGAGCTTTAAACCTCTGCCAAACTTCCGTTTTAATCATCCAGTTATCTCCATCTTCTCTAAGTACTGAATTACTGCTTGGCCTATACTTATACATCCATGCAGTCTCTTATGAGGTCTTAAATCACTCTTCAGGAGGCCAACACCCTCATCAGTGCTTTCTTCTTAGCCTCCCCGATTAAGATAAACAGTTCATTCCCTAACACAGAGTACTGCCATGGTTTCCTTGCAGTTTGGGGGAAAAAATATACTGCACTCATCTCAAAGGTAAAATTCTTGCTTTATTTAAAAACAACTGGGATTTTATTGAATATAAATATGACTTGAATATTGCTTAAATAAAGCAGTTTGTCCGACCATCTCATAACATTTTCAGGCTATGTCACAATATTTTGCAGCTATAGCACCAAGCTCTACTGAAGATATTTACATATATAAAAATTACCTCTGTAATCTCATTATTAATATTGTATGTGCAGACACCCATGTATGAAGACTGATTAACCTGGCTAAATTCCACTTTTGGATATGCCTTCTCAAGCTTAATAACAGTAATTTTATGTAGTTATATTTAATGGTGACTGAAGCATCCAAGATTCATCAGCCATCCATTAACACATTAACATCTGAAACTCTGGCTGGAATAAACCCCACTATTATTTCAGTCCATTAAATGCTGTGTTTGATAAGTCAAACTTTAATATTTTCTTTATTCCTTTGCTACAACCATTCAAAATACCATTCAAAATAAATGAAGGAAAAGATCCTCTCAACTGTGAAGGAAAACATTGTAAATCTATATGAACATTTGTTGCTTTTGTCCAATTTTAACTGTTTTGAATGAATGATTAAAGGTGAAAGATTGATAGACAAGAAATTGCTCCTTTTTCTCTCCAGGTACTAGAGTCCAGTTCAGCAAACCAAACCAATTTATTTGTCCTGCTGTTGTCACTTCTCCATTTGCTCATCAGTATGCCTGTTATTCACTATTTAAAATGTTTATTGTATAAAGACCACCCTGGGCCACAGCAGTGTGTGAAGACTTCAGTCATGAGAAGAAAGCAAAAAAAGGCTGTTAAAAATTAAAAATTATATTTTCGTAATGAAACTCTTTAACCTAAATTCCCTCTGCAAATAACATGTAGGAAAAGAGTTAGTGACTACTTCTATTGCCATTCCAGACTCAATGGGTGGTTAATCCTAATTTGAATTTTAATTCAGTTTTAAATGAGTGTAAGGAGTGTGAAACATTGGACCAGAACCATTTATAGTGAAAGAGAAACTCTAGAGCACTCTTCATCTATAGATGCTTTTATCTGGCTGCAAAAAAACACTTACTCTTTATAGAACATTTTTTATTTCATTTTCCTTCTCAATATACAGTGATTATTCTAGAATGTCACAGAAGCCTTAATACACTACCTCTTAAAAGAAACATGCCTGTGTTAGAAGCAGTCAAACACAAAAGTGCAGTTACTAAGCACATTTTATATTTCTGTCTTATTTTCCTGTACTCTGTGTATGTGATTTAAAAGAGAGGCATTTTGTCAGAATTGCAATTTCATGTTAAAAGGGGGAGGAAAGAGAGGAAAAGAAGTGGCTTTTAGTGCCATGCCTTAGTATTGTAATTGTATGAAGGAACAGCATTAGTCAGCGTGGTATCTAATTTCTTACCTGATGAGTTTTGAGGCTCATAAAATCATATCCCATTCTCCAAGACACAGAAAGCTTAACAGCAAAATTTACAAGCAGTCTGAGAATTAAGTACTCTTTCCTAAATAGTGTCCAAAGACAGCAAACAACAATGTTCATACTCAGCATACTTTAACTTGGTGTAACAATCTAAAGACATAAAGGACCATCTTATTCTTTGGCCACATTATTTTCAAGCAATGTAGTTGTAACACAATAAACAAGAACAAAGCAAAAAAATTAATATGAAGATAAAGAATTAATTTAAATTTTGCAGGGCTCTTCTAAAGGTGAAGGCTTGGAACAGTAGTCTTTTTTTTTTTTTTTTTTTTTTGTGTGCTATGGTCAATCAGATTGCAAAAGTAAATCAACTAACCAACCAATAAATATGATCTACAAATTGTATGCCTGCTTGTAAAGTAAAATAAACACATAGACAAAACCTTGATGCTTGATGCTGTGAGAGAAGTCAACATATACTTGTGCATTCAGCCTAGTTTTGAGAGCCTGTGAACATCCCATTGAAACCTGCTGCAATATACATGAAGGAAAATTACAGGTGTCAGTAGTCATCTGTGCCTGTAACATGCTTCTACTGTACAGGAGTTACTGGAAAGCATCAAGGTAGACCAGACTGCTCATTAGGATTATGAGGTAGCTCAGCCTAACAGTGAAGATGTCATTTGCTTGGGAGGATTCTATACCAGCAGCTCGTTGCATAGCATATGCACTCATTAGGATAAATTTTTATGGTAGGCAGCACAAAGCTAAAGCTGAATCTCAAGAGATCAAGAGATCCTCATAAAGGGCATGGTGTTGGGGAGCACATGGCCTGAAAGTAAATAGAGTTTCTACTTCTTTTTTTTTTTTTTTCTTNGGGATAGAAGGAAAAAAGAAAGAAATAAACTCCTTTCACCAGGAAAAAAATATGTAGGTTTGTTTATTATCCAGATTCTGGCACAGTGTGGCCCTGGAGAGCAGGACACAGCTGTGTTGCACAAAGACCCTGAATGCAAGCACAGCCCAGCAAGTGTTCTTACTTTCCAGGAGCTCCAGCAGCACAGCCGTATATAAATCTACCCCACAGCAACAGTTGTGTGTAAGGCAGGAGCATCCTGTCAGGGACATATGGACCTCCCCAGGCTGCTGATGAAACCTGGGGATGCAAGGACATGGTTCCACACGCAAACCACCAAAGGGATCTGCAGGGAAACTCACCCGCACCCTGGCTCTGAGTTGGATCCCATGCATACCCCACTCCTGACCCCTCTGTCTGGTCCTAGCATTTGCAAGCAGGAATCTTTCTTCCCATAATTGATTATGCTGACCTCTGCTCTTCCTTGCAGCCTGAGGACTGCCTGTGTCTCAGCTCTTGGCAGTCCCTCGTCCCTCATCCTCACCCTGTAACCCACCGACCGGCGTTTCCTGTTTTCCACCCCTGCACACAGCAATCTCTGCCTTATCTCCCTGCTGGTTTCATTCTCAGCTCCATCTGTTCATTTGACATTTATGAACCTCATCAAGCTTTTGTTTTCAGACCCATCCAAATTTAAATACCTTCCACTGTATTTGTGCCTGCTCGGTTCTCACATTTGTCACTGGGATGATAACTGTGCTGAATAACCTAAATTTGGTTCTAAATTTGGTTCTGACTTCAACTTCTATCCTGTTTAAAAAGCCTGCCATGTTTTCAAAACCTCACAATGAGGTCTCCATGGCTAAAACAGTCCTTTTTTTTTTTCCTCTACGCCTGTCAGGCATTCTCCAGATGCATGAAACTTCTCATATAAGCATAGCTCCTCATCCTTCCTACCCCTGTGTTCTCCCAGCCATAAAATGCATTTATCTGTCTTCAAAAATCATATGATTTTGTCAGACTCTCTCTGAGTTTCATGTATTTGGTGATTTACATTCCTGTGAGAAGCAATTTTTATTACTCCAGGATGATTCTGCCATCTCTAAATTCAACAGGAAACCTTTCCTTCACCTGGCCTTCCTTTTCAACAGAGAGGACAGGTTTGGAAAGAGAATACATTTTTAAAAACTATATTTTTTAAAACATATATTTCCTCCTCACTTATGGTTGTATCTCTTGGATGCTTTACTCTCTTCTGAAAATGTCTCATTCCTCCATAATTTTTGCTGTAGTGAAGTGTAACATAGATAAAGGCAGGAAGGAAATATACCTAACTTAATTTATCCTTATTTTTATCTCAACTAAATCTGATTTAAATCCCTCAGTTATTAAATCGGCTTGATTCCAAGTATGCCACCTGCACAGGATACTACGAGAAATATGCTGCAATCAGAATGCCAGCTCAGGAGCTGAAACTTAAAGAAAAATATATCCTACAATTCCCTCGCCTCCTGACAAACAAGATCTTGAAAGCCAAAAAAAAAGCCATTTCAAACTAGCAAAGTGGAACCTAACACTGATATCCTAACTTTGTAGATAATTTTAAACTCCACACTCCCTAGTGACCTTACTAAAGCGTTCACAGAAAATCAATACCTCACTGTTGTAAGGTTTTTTTAATATTACCCTAGGTTCTTATGTTAAAGTCTTTGGCAGCATGCAGGTATACTTCTGACTAAAACAGCTACCAAATTTTCCTTTTATTTCTAGTCTTCAATTATTTGCATTCCTGTATTCCCCACTAATACCTGCTTTGTTCTTGTCCAAATGATTCTCTAGACAGACACTTTTCCAAGAACCTAGTAATGGTTCAGATAGGTTTAGTGGGTATTTCTATCTTAATCCAAGCCATTTTAGTTCCATTATCAGCTTCACTGCTTGTCACTGAACTTTATTTAATGTATCTATCTTTTATTATTTTTAGGACTTTAATAATCTTCAGCAAATAAACCACAGCTCTTCACTTCTATGATTTCCCGACATGCTATCAAAAAATTTTGCATTTAAAGACGTTTTTCACCTTCTCTCATATTTTCCATCTTAGTCCACAAAAGAATCAAAAGATAGACAAAGAATTTTCACAACCTCCAAAAATCAGTGACACTCATTTTGCCAAGCCATAGAATGAAATGATGATCCCAGCAGGTATCACTACACTATAAAGTAAAAGGAACTCATAAAACTGTAGAAAATTAATTAACAAGAATATCTTTCTGAAATTAAATTTGACAAAGAACCACAAGAGGCAACGCCATAGTTCTGAACTTGTTATTTCATTACCAACATGTGATCAATTAGCAACACCTGCATTAATAGCACAGCTATCTCAGAGTTGACTTCTGACTTTTCTGGGGTATAACATGGGGCAGCAGGATAGATTTGTGCAATTAAAATGCAAACACCTGGGCTGAATTTTAAAGACCAGATGTGCTTCAATTAAACAAGCCCTGAGGTTTGCTTAAAGTAGCACCTGCTTCCTGGTTACATGCAGTCACCTGGGTTTCTCTGTAAATTTTAAGCTTTGAATGTCTTTGGTTGTTTTTGAACGGGAAATGCCTCTGTTTAGGTACTTCTTTGCAAGCAAGTCAAATTACCTTTTCTGCAAGGTATGTTCCAAATTTAATTCTCACCCTTCAGCTTCCTGCAGAGGTTTGCTCCTAGGTGTTGTAAAATAGCCAACAGCTGAAAGCTGCCCACTGTGCTGTCCCTCCATGCTTAGTTTTTTTGATACTTTTAGCTACAGTGAACAATGGCAGAATTGAAAGCAAACCTCTAATGAGTCAGCACAGCCGATTAAGCTACAGCATCCCTTGGGCCACGGCAAAAAAGGCAAAGTTAGCCAGTAGCTGCACTCTTGTTTCTCTTGGCACCTTGCGGACATGTTCATAGGCTCTGCCTGGCAACTCCCCGGCTTATAACAACACAGATTTGACTTTGGGGATGAGCACATATGCATCCTCTGACTAGGGACCCCCTCATGCCATCTGTTGTGTACCAGCTGTACTGAACTAGCACCAAAAAAACTCACACATTTTGGGACTTGCAGGTAAGACAAAGCCAACAACTGCCTCCTGGTGAGCAGATTCATAATTAGAGGAACAAGGCTTTCCACAGATCCACAAAGTGAGCTCAGTTGTTCAACTTAATAAATCTCAGGTTCTGCACCCATGCTGTACTTAAAAGTATATTAGTATATTATATTTGACAGGTGAGAAATTAGCCAGATAATATGTCAGTCAGCATCTCTTTCAGATATTGGAAGAAATTATAATTTCAGTGTAAATCACTGTCTACCTACTTTCCTTGCAGCCTTAGTCAATTATAGCTGATATAGACAAGAGTTTTAAAAATGTTCGGGTTTTTTTGTACTCATGGGCCTCAGCTAGATTAGGAGCTGCTTGATTTTAGGGTGTTTTTAATGCCTGGTGGGATGTATGACAAAGAGGTAGGGCAAGAAAGCAGGTCTCAGTTTTTTGTTCCAATGCTGTTTTCAATAGTTAGTGGTAAACTCTGCAATTTGGAAGCATCATAAGCCACCTGGCCTAGTAAATGGTCTAATACAACAGAGAAGAAATACCCTACTTCAGTGAAAGGGCAGCCAGCACTTTACAGGGCCTGTCCAGTGGCAGAGGCAAACTGCAAAATAAAGCTGCAGCTGTATACAGTGAGGCGGCTGAATTTTTACATGGAAGAAACTTGCTAGGGACTTTCAAGGTAAATGCGAAAAGCAGAAGTGTCCTTGACTTATAGCAGAGTGAGCAACTGGTTCCTCAAGGCGCTTGTCTCCAACTCCCCAAGGCACTGTGTTGCTGTATGGGTTGACATCATGGTTTTTAAACTATCTTAATTTTTATTCTAACTCCTCTTTTGATTGTTCTACTCAAACAAAGAAAACCTCCTACGTTTAAACACAGCTTAGAACAAAATAACTTCTGAGTCTGCAGGAACTGTTTTATCTCCAAGGCAGCCAAACAGCAGGATCAACAAAGCAAGCCATGACTATTTTTATCTGGGTGCCTGTGGGGAGAACAGATATTTGATGGTTTGCCTGGAGCATCAGAGGGCTTAGCATCAGCTTTTAAAGTGTAAGATACAGAGAGCGGGACATGAAAAATTCGGAATATGTTGGACTGGCCTTCCTCAGTGTCTGATGGAATTATGGGCAAATGGATCATTCAGTTTACCCAAAGTTGTTCAGCTTGCAGAAGCCAGGGGAAGTTGACAGCAGCCCTCCATGCAAAGCCCGAGCAGAAGCATGCAAAAATTATGGTTCTCCATCTACAGCATTTTCAGAAGGCTTGACTTCACAGGTAGTAACTCTTGACAAGTTTTCACCGGGCTGGTCATTTGTAGAAGGTAAGTAACTTACACACCTCAGTAGCACTTAGTGAATTACAGTTTTTTCTGCTAGTATGTAAAAGGCACAGACAGACACGGTATAAGCATGCTGTTATATATGCCTAAACACACAGACAAACGTCTAAGAAAAAATGTGGAGCTAATAATGAGTTTAATTTGGCTTTTTCTTATTTTTAATGTGCATGGTAAACCTCAGAAACACAGTAAACATCAAAGGAACAAGAGGAAGAATTTTGTTGGTATTGTGATATTGTAAATCACAGAAATATGACTGAAAGGATCTGTTATTCTATTAACATAAAAACCTCCTTTTTTTGTGCTAAGCCATCTGAAGCTGTAACTGGTGAGACTGTGCTATTCATTTGGATTAAATGACTCACGTTGCTTTTTCTTGTTTTGTGATTTTTAGCTCACGATTTTAGGGAAAATGTGCTCAGGTATTTAATGCTAGGATCCAGGTTCTCCTTTACCAAGGAGGCACCTAAAGAAGTGGAGAGAAACTCAACTCGTCTGTCTTCCTCTAACATAAAGTTTCTGGGGGCCAGCCCAGATAACAGGCAAGCTCTGCCAGGCCCCTGCCTGCCTCTTCTCCCAAGACATTTTTTTCAGCAGCACCGTGCTGCTCCTGAGAATATGATGCAGCTTGGCATATAGGAACAGCCCTATATGTCCTCTTTTGTGGGCAAGGCACTGCCAGCCACCAGCACTGTACTCTGCTCCTTCTCGCATCCCTATGGCATGCATTTACAGTGGTGTACAGAGAGAGGAGGGAAAGCAGATTGAGATATAATTCGGAGACGGAAATTACCTCCAGTAATACACAAATGGAAAAGACAATGATGTGGTGTTCTTTGATCCCAGAAAGCAAATTCCAGAGATGTGAGTAGGTACAGGGTCTGCAAATCAATATGTGCATACAGAAATTATCCAGTGGAGGACAGGTTTTGCAAGATGTTTAAGTGGTCACAGATGGTGATAGACACGTAGCCCCAGATCCTTGGAAATTTTAGGCACCTATCTCTAGTAAAATTAAAGAATCTTAATTGAGTGTCAACATCTAATTAATTTCTGTGGGTTTGGCCCTTTGAGTTGTCAGAGAGGAGGCCCTTATCAGATTCCTCATAGGTACCAACATACCTTTACAGACCTGTCCTCACATGTCAAGATGTGAAACACAATCAATACTGTTATTTCACTTCCTTTAACCTGCATCAACAAGTCTCTTTTTGACAGTTTAG
>VYZQ01011692.1:0-10213 GCA_013400655.1 Mystacornis crossleyi
GTGTCTCCCTCGGGCTCCGCGCTGCCGGCGGCACCTCCCCTGCGTGAGCCGGGGGAGCGCGGGGACGGCGGAGGCGAGGCACCGGCGTACCGGGAACAGCTGGCGCTGGGAAACCTGTCACCAACATGGCTTGGATCCATCCTCCGTGTAGATATACGTGTATATATATCGAAAGATTTATGATCAACAGTGTCAGCTTTTTATCTTCAGACATATTTCCCCCGTCCCAGCTGTTTTGCTTTTTAAATGGAATGGGAAGCAAATCCAAAAATACAGCCCAAAATGTGAAGTATAATGGATATCGTGAGGTTTAATGAAGAGGTTATGCTCAAACATGTGAATAACGTTATAGGGTAAGGGAGGAGGTTCTAGCTCAGTAATTTGAATGATTTGTTAAGTTGGAGTTACGTTTTACAAGTTCTCTAGGGCCTTGTCAGTGCTTGGTCCTAAGTCAGTGCCAGGGTGTCAGGATGCATCCATTACATGTGGTACAGTGTATTCATCCCTGGTGCACAGCCCTGCAGGACCTCCCTGTTCTTCATTTATACAGGATATATCTGTTAAACCCATAACTAATCCCAAAAAATCCCCGTGTCATCGTGTGTTTCTTGATTTGCTGAAAAACAAGCATAAAAAAAAAGCTGACCGAAGAGCCTGGTTTTTTTTCTCCTCAACCTGCCAAGCTCAAGTTGGATGGAAGAAATGATCAGCCTAGAGAGGCCTTCCTGCGTGAGACATTTCTGGCTACGGAGTGTCAATCACTTTCAGACAAGTCAAAACATACCTGCCTGTGTGAGGGTAGCCAGTCTGCCCATACCTCTGCCTCTCCCTCCTATGAATTGTTCAAGTAATAGTGCGTCAGTCTGGAGATGTGTGAGACACGGTAAAGACCAGCCTATAAATGCTGTATCATCCAAACTAAGTGGTCTCTGATGTTGCGAGATCAATATTCCTTTTTGCTGCTGTCTTGTTTTTCCTGACAATCAATTTCATACCAACATCACATAGTAATTGTTTTAATCTTTCCAAAGCATATGCTCTTCTGTGATCCTTTCTCTCCAAATCCCCTGACACTCTTAGAACTGTTTTGTGTGTTTCATTTTCAGGCTTAGTTTTCCCTCATTGTAAGCTTTTTTCATTACTCTTTTTGCATAGGCACCCTGTGAAGAATGTTAAAAACAACTTACAGGTGTTTGCTGGTGGTCTGCTGACATTGAGCATAAGAGTCTGACACTGGCCATGGGGTGCTCATGCATCCCTTCTTCTGCAAGTCCTAGGTTGACTTTCATGTTTGAAGACCATAAAAACTGTGCTACAAAGCCTGATGCAAGTCTTTTCTAGCTTCTAAGTTGTACTACGCTCATTTCTTCAAGCTTATATTTATTTTATTTGGAAACTTTATTTTAAGATTGAATAATGATTCTACATTTTAGACTCTGGTACAGATTTTGTCTTTTGCCAAGATCTTATATTTTAACATTTTTGATAATTATCTGCTCTGGATACAGTTTTGTTTGGGTTGTTAGGGCTAGAAAGAGGCAGAGTGCAGGCAGGTGTGCTTGTTGATTTTCCCTGTATTGGATTTTTATTGTAGACAGTTTCTCACCTCGGGGATCTTCACTGTTTCCAGGCTGTCCATGTTTTCTGCCATCCAAAATTGGAGAGGGGTTTTGTTTTACGTGCAGTAGTGTCTGCTCAGGGCACGACCCAGCTTCCATTGGAGTCAACAGAAAGTCTTCCATTGGTTTCAGTGTGTGTTGGATCAGGTCTGGAATTGCGATCACAACTTCATTTCACTGTGGACACAGTGAGTCGTAAACTGAAGCCTTCAGAAATTAGAGGCAAAGGGATTTATCCCGTCTTTTGAAAAATAACCTCTTCCCCACCCTGCTTTGACGTTTACAAGAAAGGGCCGATTATGCCAAGGCAGCGAGTACAAAATCAACAAGAAAAATAGTGCTGCCCTGGTCTTTAAGGAAATTTCAGTCTAAATTCTCACATTTTGCTCCTATCAGATGTAACTTATGTGCAGCAATCAGGGTTGGCCAACAACCACATTTTTCTACAGAGCATTTTCTGAAGCTTGCAAAAGTGGACCATAATCAAACACAGCCCTGTTTGAGTTATTGGCTGAGGTTAATCAAGGACACAAAGATTTGCATGTGTGGAATGGCTTGCAGGCTCATAACCACAGAAAAACATGAAACTTTCAGGTTTTATTGTAGATATATGTTTCAAATTCATGTAATTTGCTATGTGGCGTTTTCATACCTACATCAATCTAATAAGACATACCTACCTCAGCTCCAGAAAAGTAGCCATAAAGTAAACACCCAATTGCTGCGTCGTTAACATCACTTCTTTGCCCATCAGTTGTTTCGAGATCGCCTGAGATGCAGTGACCACGCTTGTAAAGACTGCCCACTCCCCACTGTCCAGCTGCACTGTGTCACCTGCCACCTGGGCACACACCTCGCTTGCCAGACAACCAAGAGATCCAGTTCATTAGAGAAGTCACAGCTGTTGCTTGTTGGGCTGGTGTTTCTCTAGGTCACACAGTTGGCTCCCACACTTTGGCTCAGAGTATAAAAACTACCAACAGTGATCCTAGGCTGAGATTTTTAGAGGAGAGCCTATTCTAGTTGGATTCATTACTGGGCTTTCTTTTTCACTTCTTTTACAGACCTGCCTTAGCTACACTCTGCTTCTTCTGTTTTCTTCAGCATGCTTTGCCCTGCTGCTTCTTTCCCCTTCAGGATCAAATTTTTGGGGAGATACAAGGTGGGCAATCCTAGGTTTTGTGTAGTGCTCAGCTTCTACTGATACCAGAAGAAGAGAAAAGAAAACAAACATTGAGTATATTGTGCCATTTCCCATTTGGAATGGGTCATTCCAGATATAACGTGAAAGGGGAGCACTTGAAACAGCTCCCTAGAGCTCTTGACGCAAAGCTGTGTTTGTTCACACTGTTTCACACAGAACCTTTTTTTTAAATACTTGATTGCCTTCTACATGAAGTTTCTTCCTTTTGTGGTCTCTGGATGATAATCTTCCCCACTCTTGTTCAACCCTCTGTTGGCCTCTGTCTCAGGACACTTCACAAAATAGGTGACAGTCACCAGCATGGTTTGCAGCTGGGGCTGGAGTTTCTTATTAAGGTAACTTCTAATGGTGTAGATTTGAATATGGCATCACTGCAAACTGGTGAGAAATCCTGGCACGAAAAAGGTCCAAACAAAAAATCCTACTGACTGCAGTGTGACCAGAACTTCATGTCACCCATCACCTCTCATTTTCTTGGAGAAACAAAGCAAGGAGTGTGCTGTTTGGCACTGCTGAAGCCTCTCAAGAGGTGTTAGTTATGCTCAGTTATGAAGAAAGAAAAGCATGAAGTGAGGAGCTGAGCAGAAAATGCAGGTGGTGTTTGAGAGCTGGAGTATTACGTGCCCCATGCTGTGTTCACAGAGTTTCACACTTAACCTTCCATGCTATTTTCCACAGAATGATTTTCCGGGAAGGCCCAATAACAGATTGTCCTATGAGAAATGTGATGGTGGGAAGAAAAAAAAAATTCCATGTGGTCGAGAAAGTCAGTAGGAGGAAGAAAATGCCTTTTTTTTCCTTCTATGCGTGTATTTCAACAGTAACCTCCTTGGCCTATTGTGCAGTACTCAGCACATTAGGATGCCTGTGTACTTGAAACTGTTGGGGTTGGTGTCTTAAAAACTGTAACTACACAGCAGAAAAACAACCAGGAGGTGTCCTATCAGTGTTAATTTAAAAACAGAGCTGCATGTTGTTAAATTCCTTTAGTTCAATCATATTTGCAAAAGATAGGGACAGTTAAGGGGAGGATAAACTCCTCACCTGGCAACACAAACTGCTGGTGTGATAGAGGAGTGACAAAGCTATGTTTTCTCTAGAGAAACAAGTCTCTTATTCTGGCAGGCTCTTTGCCTGTGTGTCTCAATCCCTGTCCTTGACTGAAGAGAAGCAGCTTAAGGTCAGGTGCAAATTAAGAGCATTCATCTGGAGAAGAGGTGATGACTTTTCAAAATAAACAAGAGTGTGGGCACGTGTGTCTGACTTCTCTCAACTACTTTTTAGTTGTTTTAGGGGGTGTGATTGTAAAGGAAAAAACAGCGGTGTCTGACCTATTAAAATCATATAATCCATCCGTTCTGTGGTCATTGTGGTGACTCAATAGGCTGAGTATTGAGCTACCCTGAGCAACTGCAAATTTGTTTCCCAGACTTGGTTTTGGGAGTGGTTTCTGCAGTTTAATGTTTTGGAGAATAAAAGACTGTCACGGGTAAAATTTTCAGAATTGGCCAAGTTCCTCAGGAACCCAAGCCCCATTTTTTAAGATTATGTAGAGTGTGCAGACTTGTAAGACCCTTAATTTGCAGTGAAACAGAAATGAATTTTCAGCAGTTTCTTTAAATGTAACCTGAGTTCTTGGGATCTAAGATTCTTCATAAGCTGCTGTGTATATAACTCACTTCGGAGAACAAGAACTGAGGAAAGGTACTTAGACCTCCTGCATTTACTTTCCTCCTGTAGACATGCCAGGTGTCTGCTGCTGATAATGATTGTAAGTTTGGAAAGGTGGCTTTGGAAAGCTGCTGTGCTGGATGCACGCTGGCGGGCAGAGGCCAGGCAATAGCCTGAAGCAAGCTTCTGTTGTTCTAGTGAGAGTCGTGTGATGGGGTGTGGATGGTTTTGCTGTACAAGCCTCACTTTCTGATGCATTTCCATCATAAGCCCATTTACAAGTCAGGTTACTGAGTCCCCAGTGATGCTCCCTGCCAAGGCAGCTGGTTCCTTGGAGAAGAGCACTGTACAAGGTAGCAACTGTGGTCCACGAGGGCTGCATGGAGGAGCATCTCGTCTCAGTCCAACTGTTCATTCTGTTTGTGTCTGCCCACAGGCAGCAGCAATCATTTCCCTTTCCAAGTTCTTGATCTTGTTGAAAGTCGGCCAGGCTATACAGTTCAGGAAGGCGCTGGAGTTAATCGCTATTGTTACAGGTGGGATGGTTGGGAAGGGATTAAAACGCTGCTCAGGGGAGGCAGTTGAAATTCTTCAGCCATTGAACTGCAGCAATAACAAGCGAGTGGACTCTATTAGAGGAAGTTGGGAACTGTGGGCTTAGCAAAATTTTTGCTGTCTTGTGTCCTATGGTTCCTTGAACAACAGCATCTTTGTTAGTTGTGAAAAAAAAACCAAAGCAAAAACACCTGAGTATGAATAAAGTATATTCGTTGCTTTGAGGTGGCTGTTCTGTTTAGTGTAGTGTTCTTGAAACCATTGTTTTTGCTAAGTACTCTGGAGCCATTTAATACAATACCAAAACACAGCATACATCCAAACTGAACAAAATAAACTGGCTCTTAAATTCAAAATAGCAGAATCCACAAGACCCTTTAAAGCTAGAGAGAAAATGTAGATAAACAGTGTCCAGTGACCCCAAATTAATAATTTGCTGGAGCGCTCGTTGGTGTATTTAAAAACCACTGTCAGACACTCACTGGGAACATTATTACCACATGAGTTACAGATACTGTTTACTGGCTGTTCTTTGTAAAGAGAGGTTCTCATTAAGAAGTTTCGTTTTTCTAAAAAACATTGTTAAGTGGTAATCATTAACACCATATTGTACTTGATACTAGTGGATATCGGCTTAAGCCTTTTATCCATCTGAACCCTTTAAATTTAGGGAAATACTTCTTTCTTCCCTCTTATCATCTCTTCCTTGTCCATTTGAACTTTTTGAAATAATATGTGTTTGCATTGAAACTTATGGCTGGTTTTGTACTCTTGGACATTATGGCAAAAACTTAAGGCAAAACCTGGACTGCACTGAAAAGATAATAAGCCTACATCTCTGTAACTTAGTCCATGGGACCAGTGTCTTCAAAAGATAAATCACTGCAAATTCTACTCAGGGTTTTTTTGTAATTTTCTTTTTTTCTTCCCCCTCCTTTTTTTTTGCTAGAGATTTAAAGTGGACATTAATAGAGAAAGATTCAGTGTTCTGTGGTCACAGCTGATGGTGACGTGACTGCGTAGCTAAACAAACACAATGAAAGACATCTTTATATTCATGATCTTAATTTGGGCTCCATTCAGCTTGAGACCTGATGCAATTCGGATGTCACAACTGACAACATCACACCTATTCTCACAGGACCAAAGGCCGTTCATCTGAAAAAGTATCTCCTCTGAAGGATAAACCAGAATTTTCTAATATAGGGCTTCTGTGAGGTAAAAAAAATGTTTTCTTTTCCAGAAAGAGACCTGATTTGTTTTGCATATCAACGGGCTTACCCATTTATTGACTGCATGGGTCAGGTTTTCAACTGGATGACATTTTCCTAGACAAGTGAGGTCAGTGAGATGGTACCTTATTATGCCTTTATTGGCATGCCAAGTCATCAGTTGATGTAAAATTGAAGGTATCGTTCAGGTATCCTTCTATCCTCTCCATTTTGCTATGACCCAACTGGTGGCTAACCTTGACATGACATAATAAATAATACTGAGCTATTCAGGCTTAAAGCCATCCAGCTGTGAATCTGTGTAGCTGCAGCAGCAGCAGTCCAACTCCTGAACCTCATCTTGGTCAGCTTCATCCATGTCTTCAGACTGCTTTCATCTTGGCCTTACCTGTCGATTTGCAAGGAATTGCATGCTCAGCAACTTGATGGGTTCTCTCTCATGAAGTATTTTTACTCTTCTTTACCCAAAGGGGTAATTATTTTCTCCTCCAAAGTGTTTTCAAGGCATGGTATAGTGTCTGACGTCCTGGGGAGGGGATGATGTCTGGGTAAAACAGGGCTACTTTGTGCAATATTTTGGCTCTTCTAGAATAAGGAGCATTATGTGTGGCATGGCATTGCATAACATGAAGGTACCAGTGGCCAGTGAAAGTTCTCCTCACCTCTGCCAAGCAGCCCTCTTTCTTTCAGTTGTTTTTGTTTACTGCCTCACTTTGATGGCCCCAGGGGAGATGGATGTATGTTTACTAGAGATCTTAGATTCCACGGGGAAATTTTGTGTTGTCCCAAGGCTACTGAGGATGCTTTTTTGCCTGTATCATGGTCACTCTCCCGTACCTGAGAGTCATGGGCCAAGCACGGGATTTTCTGCCAAGAGTTTGTTCCCATGTGTGAAAGCATGAACAGTTCAACATGTATCACAGTCTTTGTTTTAAGTAGTGTATTAATTTCTGGAGCTGGTACCTCTTACACTTTCATACCCAGGAGTAAATTGGGGGTTTCCAACAGCAGCCTGAATGTCCTTGTCCAAAACCTAATTTATGACAGGTGGTAATAAGAAAGAAGGAATCACTTGTTTTCATCTGAACTCATGGGTTTTTTTCATCTTTCATAAATAAAGGTCCCTGGCCAACATTTATTTGAGAATCAGTTTAGTCATTGTTTTGAGGGTTATGTGCACACATTTGGCTTTATGTCCCACTCGATTATTAAAGGATGTTTCCCATGTATCACAAAAAGTCAAAAAGGTAAGGTAACTTTGGCAGTTCTTGTTTTTGCTCTGAGAATTTTATTAACAACATTCCTACAGTCAGTGGGGTTGTTCCCATAACAGCAATGACCGTATTTTTGCTTTTACAGATTTTTCTTTATGTATTTTCTTGATTTTAATAATCTCTGGCATCAGAACGTGAATTTGGCAGGCATTTTCTTCTTGTACAGTGCTCACACTGTAGTTACTACAATTTTTCAATTTTTGGCTACTAAGAGTTCATATGTCTGGGGAGCTACTTAGCTATTCATTCCATGAAAGCTCATTTTATCCCTTTCATTCCTTATAAAATTTACCCTTTCATTCTGGCATCATCCAGACAGTGTTTTGTGGGCTAAATCCAGCCCTGAGGGAACTTCCATCCAGCCTTCTGCCTTTCCCCACTGAATAGCTCCTTGTTGGTTTAATGATTGTCTGAAATTTGGATCCCTCTGAGCTGCTGCCCCTGTGTCCATGTTGGAGGATCAGGAGGGACTGGATGCATAGGTTGGAAATAACCGCAGTCAGTCAGCCCTGTGGCTGAGGGTCAGTGGTATACGCTGCCATATAGAAAGAGTGATTGAAAATTCATGGTAATATGTGTGCAGATGCCACACTGCATGTGTATGGCTTATTTCTTTTGCATATGAAAGAGAGGGATCTCAGGGCATTATTAGTTTCTTATCTGACAAAAATAACCTGTAAGATTCTGGCAGTGAAGAAGATTTGGATTATCAGTTATCATTGAGAAATACCAAATTATACTGATTCTGGAGCTCTGTCTGCTTTTTTTTTTTTTTTTTTTGGTAAATTAAAAAAAGAACTTGTTTCAAAGCTTAATAGAAATACATGTAGAACTGCATAACTGTCTGATTCAACCCAACTGTCCCCAAAGAGTGATCTAATAGCTACAGGTATAAGAGCACGTAAGATTTATGGCATTCTAGAAGAGTAATAAAAATCTCAGTTGCTGCCTTCTTTGGATATTAGAAGGCTGAATTTCTTTGCTCTAGCTCTTCCCTAAATTATAAACAAAAACAATCTCTTCATTGCAGTTCGAATTATTTTTTAATATGAAGCATCCAAAAAGAGGCTTATCCTTAAGTTCATTAAACTCATTTGCCCTTCTCAAATGGAAAGTACTCTTGTCTACTTACTAGTTACCTTATTTTCTATATGTATTATTTTTCCTGAGGACAGTTCATAATGAAATGTGATAATGTGACTGATAGCAAACAATGCAGAAGACCAAAATTACAACATGTATTGCAACATCTCTTATTAAAGTTACTTACTTCTTTACTTAATTTAAGAAATACCATTGTAATAATACCCTGCGTATTTACCTTTTGGTCAGTTGAATAGTTCACAAGTAAATCATTCCAAAAACAGCTTCACTGACCCTTAATGGTTGACTTCTAGTGCAGTAATGTGCTCTTCAGAATCTGCTGCTTTATAGCTGTTGCCAAATATTATTTCATACTTTGGAGTGTATGTTCAAAACACACGATCAACTGCTTTAGCAGGAGAAGTTTTGTGATGTCTGTAACTAATTTTTCAGGTTGTCTATTTGGAACAAACCATTTTCTAACGTACATTTTCTTAAGGCTTTAGTGGAGTAAGATGAAAAGGCCCCCAAAACACCTCCACATAATGTAATCCTTCTTATCAGCAAGATAAAGAACAAAAACCGCTGTCTTCATTCTACTCTGTTCTTATTCGGAGCTTGGGATCAATTGCAGTATAAAAAAAAAAAAAGTGGTATAAGATAGCAATGAAGATAAACCACTAATAAGACTTTCCACTGTGGTTTTGGTATCTGATGTTACCCATCCCTTACTCTGTCAGTTCTGGTACTTTCACACTTAGCAAGCCTTAATTTGCTGTCCTTCTGTCAGTCCGTTGTGGGAATTCATGGCTGCTACTTCATCTGAAATCAGATGGCTCGGTAGATACGAGGGGTGTCTAAAAATGTGTTGTGCTTTGCCGTTTATTTTGGTGAACCCCTACACAGGAAAGCTGATGTGAGACCTGTGTGTATAGCTGCTAAACAGCTGGAAATTTCTCCTTTCTGTAGTCTGCCTGCATGGAAACCTGTTTGTATGGATACCTGTTGTTTCAGAAATTCATGTTTCTGAGGGGGAATGGCCAGATTTTCCCTAGAGTTTTCCAAGGGCGGTTTCGTGCATGGCAGTGCTAAAGGCCTTTAAACACTTATGTGGAGCCCAGAATCCATCCAGTGAACACAATGAAGAAAGATTTCATTTTTCATTCTTTCAGTATCTCCTAATACTACTTGCAACTGTGGTTTTATCATATTCAGATACTTTTCTTGCCAGGAAACTTAGGATTCTGCCCTACTTTTAGGCAGCCAGCACTGGAAAGTTTACTCATGCTGTGTAGTTATGGTAATTCTCAGAGGATTTTTATTTGGGGAGCAGAATTCTGTACAGAATAAGGAATTCCTAGTACAATTAGTTCCCAAATTAATGTATCACTATTTATTAGATGCAGATTTGTTGACTTAGATTTTCTGTACAAGAAATTAATTTCTTTTTCTTATCTGTGAGAGTATCTGGGGACTTTGACCATCTTGGTCTAATGGAAGATGTCCCTGCCCATGGCAGGGGGTTGGAACTAGGTGATCTTTAAGGTCCCTTCCAAACCAAACCATTCTATGATT